>JBBMKA010077064.1:0-14891 GCA_037833695.1 Sechiopsis laciniata | reverse complement strand
ATATATATATATTTATTTATTTATTTAGTATGCATAAATTAATGAGATTTCGTAAAACTTTCACTTTTATAAAAAAACGGCATAGATTGCGGATAAAAGCATACAAGTATTATAATGGTTTCTATGTAGCGGTAACCATGTAATGGTATAAACTAGTGATTTGACCGTAAAAGTGTTGATGCCAAAATTTGGTCTTCGAATTCAACGCTGAATTTGCATTGCTTCGAGACGAATTACCTACAAAACAAATAACAATCTAAACACTGGTGTGGTGTGAGCTATATAGCTTCTGATACTTAAGTCAAACAATGACGACAAAAAGTAGGAGGGTGTAGTTTCTAATGTCATTCAAACTTACCTTTTTATTCTATTTACTAACTATTTATAGGCCGTGTGAAACTTTTTTCATGTGGTTTTAGGACTTGGGCTCAAGTATTCGTGCATTGAGTCAAGCCCAATTTGGATATAGCCTTATTTATGCTGATATGGAGTCGATCAGAATACGCTCGTAATCGACGCGTGTGGTGGTATTTCGAGATCCAAGCCCAATTGGAATGGGGTCGGACCCCCTTGGGTAGACTTGCCAATGGGGTGGACTTTTCTTAACTTGGGCATGGGATTTTGGGCCATTTTATGGGCTTCACCGGACCTTCCTGTTCTTCACGCCTGCTCTTCGCATTGTGTCATTATTAAACTTTGAATGTGAATCAATCCTAACAAAAAGTAAACTCGATTTAGAAATATTTTCAATGTCATTGAGATGATGTTTCAACATTTATAGTCAGTTCATTTTGAATCATAAAAATTGATACTCAAAACTTTCATTAAAATTAAAAAAAAAAACTCCCACATTATACGAAATAAACTTTGTACCAGAATACAAGTGTTTCTTCCCTTCCTACATCCTTTTATTGAAATTTGAGTATTTTTAATAAATGAAATTTGTGAGTTGTACATTTTGATTTGCTTTTTGTTGAAATTTGTGTTTTGGTATATATATTTTTTTCCTCATTTTATTAAATTTAGTATAAATAAATAAAAAGATTAAAAACTCAACAACTTTACTTTTAGAAATTTATTGGAACTTTTTAAAAGAAAATTAATGGATGAAAACGAAAATTAAGTGTCACTTTTTAAAATGTCAAGGTTGCATATTTATAAAAACTATATAAATATGGATATTTACAGAAAATTCATAAAAGAAACAAATTCAAATAAACATATTTATTTTACACTTTCAAATAAGTTAAAATGCTTATGATAAAAATATTATTTTATCTTTTTATGTTTCATCCCCTCTTACATTGATATAGATTTTTTAAAATTTATATATATATTATGTTTGAATTTAATTTTATTCACATTTCGAAACAAGAAAATTGTAGAAGAAAAAATACATATGGAATGAAAAAAGTAAGAAGGTGTTTGGGAGCGACGCGCGAAGAGGAGGCGCGTGACGGAAAGAGAAAGTAGCAAAATCTGGTGCGATAATTTGACAGGTGAAATTTATTTAGAAATAAAAAAAAGAAAACGAAAGGACAAAAAAGCCCATAGAAATTAATTAGTGGAAATGTTCACACGTGTACAAAAGGGAGAAGAACATTCATACACTGCTTTGTCAAGTTTCACGACCCTCACCGCCACCTGTCGGTTACCGCGTTCCCGCTTTTCCATCTCTTTAATTTTGTTTTGTTTTCTTGACAACAAGTTTTTCTTTTTAAGTACTGTTTAATTTAGTTTTTTTTTTTTTTAAAGTTTTGTTTTATTCTCATTGTAGTATCTCTATCTTTCAAGTATTAAATGTTTAAATTGGTTTTTAACGATAAAATTTTTGATTAGATGACACAATACTTAGTTAAGTTGATACATATTCATGATAAAAAAATTAAACGAAATTAAAATTTGTACTTGTCAACATATCAACATCGTAAAAATTTTAAGCGGAATTAGAAACATTTTTCTCAAACTATTTTAACTTAGATATGTCTCTCAATTCACGAAACAGAACTTACAATTTTAATCAATTATTTTAGAAGAAATATATCAATATTACATTCCATGATAAAAGAATTATAAATATAATTGAAAATTGATAAATATATCAAAGGCAAAAGTTAATTTTTTTTTTCTTTTAAAATAACTAAATTAAAAAACTAAAACATGTATTTAGTAAAAATATTATGTATATACATTTTCATGATTTAATATCTTAAAAACATATCTATATGTGAATAAGTATTATTTGAAATAATGTAGGTCATGTCATATATTTTATGATAGTTGTCAAAGTAGAACATATAAAAAAAATTATATTATTTGAAATTATATATCGTAAATTAGATCATAATAATTTTAAAATCGAGAATATTAATTAATAAAGTATTGAAAAAATAATGATGAAGACTAAAATGAAAAGTTGATTAAGGACTAAAATGAAATTACAGACATAATTTATTAATTCCAACTACTTTAACAATGAGTGTGATATTACATATATAAAAACAAAAAAAGATTGATGCAATAGTGATGTGGTGTCTAATGTGATATTGATGTGATTAACCAATTGTTCATACTTATTAAATCCTACTAAAGTCTAAGAACTAGTAATTAAACATTAAATTTATTGACAAAATTAAAACTAATTAATAAAATTATATACTTCATACTTGTATAAAATATATCCACAAAAATAAATTATTCTCCACATAAATGAATTGGTTGAGTTTCTTTGGCAAAAGGTAGTAGTCTGACTAGAAGAAATAAATATCGTTGAATTCAAATAGAAATAATTTCATATGGTGTGTTCTGGAAATTTTGTTGTGCCCTTTATTTTGTGGCATTTTGAATTTTTTGAACTGGTTAGTTGATTTTTATTTTCTAACTTACCCTTTATGATTTTTAATTTATTCAATTTGTGACTAATTTTCAGTTTGAACAATTTCTTTATCGTTGGAGTCTTAATTTAGGGAAGTTATTGAGTAAATTTCCCGATTTTCTTATCAATAGTTTGATTTGTTTTGTCTTGCAAGAGTTTTTTCTTATACTTATTTTTATTTTTTAGTTAAATGATTGCACATTTTGAATTGGCTAAATATGATAAAATCGAAGAATTTAATATTTGCAAGAACAAAATGAGGTTGCTCCTTGTTCAACAAAAAGTAGCTAGGACACCTGATTTAAGTAAATTACTTCTTTACTGAATAAGGTTGAAATGTCTAAAATTGTATATAGTAGTATGATATTGCATATTATCGATAATATGTTGCATAAAATAAATAATATTAAAATATTAAAAGCCTATTTGAACTCTGAAACAGATTGGATATTTTGTATATATCTAAATCATTTATAATAAAATTTATCATAAAAAAACTTATTAAACGTGTGTAGAATGATTATTTTGAGTGAATAGAAATTTAAATTTTAGTAATAGCTTATTTGAATGTGATTGTTTGTAGAGAAATTGCAGTTAATAATTCGTTTGAATTATAATTTTTGTAGAAGAGTTGCTGACAATAGCTTGTTTGTATGTGATTAAAAATAAGTGATTATTTTGATGAGTTAAAAATGAATGGTTAGAAAGGAATGATTATTTTGAATTGTTATAAATTAATAACTACAATAGCTCGTTTGGATGTGATTGATTAAAGAGAGTTGCAATACCTAATTTGTAATAGCTCGTTAATTAAAATTAGAAGAAGAGGACTAACAAACCCTACATACAGGTCATTACTGCTCTCAAATAATATGAGAGTCAAATATCAATTTTAAAGATCAAACTCGTAGCCATAATGTAATAAAAAAGTATTTAAATATTAGTTGACAACTTAAATATTAAAAAAATCCCAAAATGGTAGCGTGTGGGGCAAGTGAAAAAGAGAAATTAGTTACCAATTTACTTTCTCTTTTGAAAAAAAAAGAACTTTCTATTCAAAATATTGGCCAAAATCCTTCAACACGTGTTTTCGTTTCCACATGTCTAGAATGTCATGTTCTTTTTGTTTCCACTATATTTTTTAATTTGTCTTTTTATTTTCTATTTTAAATACTAATGAACTCACATAATTTTAAAAAACATGCTAATAAGAATGGTATCAAAGAAACAAATCATTCTTTTGTTGCCTAGCTAAAATTACTCCCATCAATCATGTTTAATAATCATAAAGTTACAAGTTTGATTTATTTTACGTTAATTTTTGCATAATTTAAAAAATTGAAACTACACTCTTATTATTATTGTTTAATTTATCAAAATAAAAACAAAAGAAAATTAATTTTTTCTCAGTCCTATTTTTCTTCTCTATTTAATTCATTTATTGTCTTACTTTATCAAGGTAGAAAAACAGTGATGCCTTTTGAAAGTCCATATTTGGCTACGACTCTTTTCTTTGTGGAAAAAAGAGTTCGTCCAAATTATTCATTGCAAATTTAGGATAATTCATTTTAAAAAAAAAATACAATTCTAAACAAAGACGATTTACTCCTTAGCTAATTTTCGAGATATGGGGTTTGATTAAATGGTGTTCGAGCGAAATATTCTTTCTTAATTATTAGTTTTATCTTAATATTGAGTAAAATTATTCAATTTCAATAGAATTTTTCTTACTTAGCCATAATCATCTAGTCAACTAAAAAAAGAGAGAAGTTTCTAGGTGTGTTTTATGTCCTAACGAACAAACTACCCATACAATTTCTAATTTGTCATTTTTTATTAATATATATTTGTGAGTGTTTTGATTGTTTATGTGTATTTCTTATAAATTCAACTTTGACTTCAATACGATGTACTCTAGTCAAAATTATAATAAAGATCAAATAGAGGATTTTGGTTTTGAAATAAGAATGAAAATTCTGAAAATTAGAAATGTAACAACTCTTTTAGATACGACTCAAGCGAATAAATCTAAGCATGTAATGTTGATCTAAAAATAAAGATCTGACTCAAGGGAGTAAAGATATAAGCTGGTATTTTATCCAAAAAATTGAATCTGATCCAAGCACGTAATTCTCAAAGTTAGCACCAAAGAGATCTCCATCTTGTCCCACATTGAAAAGAAGAGTAGTTATTACCAGCTTTATAAAATATATAAACTACTCTCCCTCATAATTAAATGGTTTTGAAATGAAACCTCCCATTATTTATTAAAATAAATATGGTTAAAACTCATGATCTATATTATTAATGGATTATAAATTTAAATTATCTAATTTAAATATTGTTGAGTTAATGAAAAAAAAAAAAAAAAAACCCTCAGAAACCATACCTTGCCGCTAGTACTCTTGGGTCACTTGGTTTAGTTTTGATTGATGTTCAAAATGTGCTTGATTTTTAAAATTAACTTTGTTTTGTCATCGGAGCTCAAATTCTCCTACAATTAAGATAAATAAATAAATAAATAAATTAGATATTCATACCTAACAAAAGATAAATATAAAATTCACCTACCAATCAACCAAAAGAATCATTCTCTTTACTTAAATTCCCTTTTCCTAAATAAAATATAGCGAGAGAGAGAAACCCATTCAAATATTGCATTTATTATTATTATTATTATTATTATTATGTTGTAAAAATAGCGGTACTGCCACGTGTCTCGTTCATATACCATTTTTTTGTACTTGTAAGAAATCTTAACAACCCTCTTACATGGGTAAAATCGTCGTTTCCTTTTAATATTTGAGTTGGTGCCTAACCTCTCGAGTCGGTGGACAGTCAACAAGGATAGTTTGAAGAATCTCCATTTTTTTTTTTTTTGAAATCTAAAGAATCTACAATAAAGTTAATCTAAATATTAATAATTAAGTTAAATAAATAACAAAACAGTTTTAGGGAGGATTTTTATTTTTCTAGTTTATTCAAATTAGACCACTTTTTGATGAGTGTTTCACGCTCTCATTTCGATGTTCATTAATTATTCATATAATTTCAATTTTAGTGATAAAAAGGTGGTATATATGGCCAACAAAAACAATAACTCACAACATTAATGTACACTTAAAGTAATTATATTGAAAGTTAAAACTCGACCAATCGAGCATCAACCCACAAACGTGGACTAATACATGACAAAAACTATGCTTTTTAGGAATAAAAATTAATTTTTTTTATAACAATCTGGAAATCGATTTTTCATTTATAAATGGATTTATATTCATGAATAATGTAAATTTACTACTAGAATTTCTCTTAGAAAAACTATAAAAATTCCAATATGGAGGCTCAATTTCTCGGTTTCGACACCATAGAATCTCTACTCTTTTTTGGGTTGGCCTGAAATTGTTTTTATGCCTTCAAGATTTAATGTTTCAAATTCCCAAGATGTTTTGGTACATTTCGCATCAAAATTATACTAAAATTTGAAACTCGACGGATCGAGCACTAACCCACAAACATAGACTATAATACACGACGAAAACTATGCTTTTGAGGAATAAGAATCTAAATCTCTCGGCTTCCTATTCTTGTAACTAAAAAGAAAGGCATATATGTATTATATTGTGGCCCTATCCTCAATAAGCCAATAATGATTTTTGGAGATTATAACTTAATTTTTATTCCACACAAAAAAAGGTAAAGCCGTTATATATGAGAGTTTTTGCCCAAGGAAAAAAATTGGCACATTGAGAAATGGAAATTAAGAGTTCATTTGTTCATGTCGGTGACATCCTTAACAACATCAGTTGCATCTTGTGTCTTAACCTTCATTTGTTGTATGTCTGTTGTATTGATTTTTTGGTTGATTAGATTGCATTACTTGCTTTGTTCGTTATATTAATTAAATTATGCTACCGATGTTCAATCCTTAATCTTATGTAGCCCTGTAATGATTAAAAATAAACACTGTTGCTATATAAGGCATGAACCATTTAATTATAGCATAAAGAATATGACTAAACATATACATTAAATTAATTTTAGGGGGATAAACACTGTGCTTGGCCTTTGACTTCTCCAAGTTGGTAACTCAGATTTTGAGAGTTGACTGTCATTTAATTTTGCAATGGAATTGAAAAAAATGAAGAACTTTGAAATTGCTTTTGTTGATTAAGAAATGTCAACTCTTTATAATTTGTATTGTAATTTGCGGATGGACACATGATATAAAGGTTGCATGAACAATGAAAGTTTCTGTGAGGGGAGGTGACACGTGTCATGATGTAGTTGAAAACTGCTCTACATAAAAGGCCAATTTGACACGTGTTTTTTTGACATATTAAAGGAAGATTTTGACAAAGGATTTATTAATTTTTCTTGAAAATTTACATTCAAATGAGTTTTTACTAATTCTCAAAAAAAAAAAAAAAAAAAAAAAAAAAGAGTTTTTACTAACATTTTCTCCTTTTTATTTTTAAAAAATGACTTCTTATTTCTAAACATTCATTCATAACAACTCAATCATTTTTAATCACTCATTTCAAATCAATAAAAATAACTCATTTTGAATCACTTATTTTTAATCATTCATTTTTTAACTATTAAAAAAAACTACTTGTTTTAAAGTTACATCAGAACAAAGTTTTGATTCTAATTCTTCTATACAAAAATTATATCTAAAGAGTTTTTTTTTTCCACAATTCTCAATTTTTAAGTTAAATCTTCTTTAAATATGCTAAACAAACACCCCCTAGGGGTGTTTGGCATATTTAGCTAGGATTTCATTTTAGGATTTATTAACTCCTCCTTGAAAACCTACATCCAAGCGAGTTTTTATTAATTCTTCCTCAATTTTACTTTTCAAAATAACTCTCATTTCTATCCATTCATTTTTAATAATTTATTTATAACTACTCAATCATTTATAACCACTCATTTTTAATCATTCCTTTCAAATCAATCAAAATAACTCATTTTTAACCACCAATTTTTAATCATTACTTTTTTAACTACTAAAAATAACTACTCATTTTAAATCTACATCCAAACGAGTTTTTTGCTACAACTCTCACTTTTTAACTACTCACTATAACTCCTCAATATAACTTTTTAACCTAAATCCTACTTAAATATGTCAAACAAACAGCCCCTAATTGTCTTATTAAAATTAAAAAGAATTAATTTTAATATAAAAATTTTAAAAAAAATGTAAGTGCATTATGGCCACTTGAGAAAAATAATGCGGCGCTTTGACCTTAACAAATTGGGTGACCGGCTCTGGGGAAAACCGGTCACAAGAAGCATATGACGCAATGCCGACTAATAGAATCTCACGCGCGAATGACGAAGTTGACGCGCAAACGCTACCAGTTCCTTTGACATTACATTTATTATTATTTTATTAAGCTCTACTCCATCAATTCAGTTTAATCAACGGTCCAGATTTTACCAACTGAGAGTGTTTAAACATTTTTTTTAAAGTTCAACAACAATGAGTAGGGATGTCCATTTTTCAGCGGGGATACGCCCCTAACGAGTCCGGAGACGGAGATTCTATTATCCGTCTCCGATTCCTCGATCTCCATCTCGTTTATCTTTTTTTTTTAATATATATTTTTAAATTTTACGCATTTAATTTTCAAATAAATATATCTTTGTTGATGACATTTTTTATGCATATGAATTTTTTTTTTTGATAATTAACGTTGAAATTTATAGATATATTTTTTTAAAAAAGTAAATCTAATTTTTTAAATTTTTTATCCAAAAAATATATAAAAAATGAAAAAGAAAAAAAAATTAAATTGAAAAAAAAATCTCCGTAGGAACCCGATCACCGCCGGTGCCCTGCGGTGAATTTCCGCCCTGATCCCCGAAAAAAAAAAATTTTTACGGAGACAGGGGTTGGATTTTATGGCGAAGACGGGGATGAGAAAGCCATTACCCGGCCCCGCCCCCCTTGTGGACATCTCTAACAATGAGGTATGAGTTTCAAATAATGACTTTTTTTAGAATAAATTATGACTTAAATAAATACGTCTGTCTCTCTCTATATATATAGTACTATTATGTCAAATATGTCAAACAAACACCTCTAAGGAGTTATATTGAGGAGTTAAAAATTGGGAGTTGTAATCAAAATTTCGTTTGAGTGTAGTTTTTGTGTAGAGAAGTTAGAGACAAAATCTTGATTGGATGTAGATTTGAAATGAGTAATTATTTTGAATAGTTTAAAAAAAAAAGAATGATTAAAAATGAGTGTTTAAAAATGAGTGATTTTGATTGATATGAAATGAACGATTAGAAATAAGTGGATAGAAATGATTGAACAGTTATAAATGAATGATTAGAAATGAAAAGTTATTTTTAAAAGTAAAATTGAGGGGAGTTAGTAAAAACTTGTTTGTTTGGATGTACATTTTCGAAGAGGAATTAGTAAATCTTCCATCTAAATCATCATTAAATATGACAAACAAACATCCTCTTGCTATCTAGTTTGATGTTAATCCATTTCCATTCCACGATTATGAGTTCCATCCTTGAAATCGGTATTTGTAATCATTTTCTCCAAGTTGTACTAAAAAAAAATTTATTTTAGAATATATATTTTATATTAATTAAATTAGAGTTTGTTGGACAAAGTTTTAGTACTTTGAAATTATTATTATTATTTAGATTAATTTTATTTTTAATTAATTAAAGTGAGTAAATCTCACACGTCAGAGGGTATTTTTCTATTGTTTTTTTGTTTAAAAATTATTTTTAAATAAATCTACATATTATTTTCTTTTACAAACAGAATCAATAATATCTTTGACTAATTTTCTATTATTTAAAAAAAAATAATTTTAAGAGTTTGTTAGAAAGAATCCAATTTCAAATATTTAAGATATTAATTAAAATATTAATAACTAAAAGGTTAAAAAGATCATTTGTATTTTAAGTATTTATTTTATTTTTTTAAGATTTAATATTTTAGACATTTATTTTAACTATTCAAATCACATTTAAATCAGTAGATATTTGTTCAAGTTATTTAGAAAAATTAGATATTTACCAATTTAACTCTTTTTTGAAAGGCATTCAAACGACTATATGCATGAGCAAAGTCACCACAACCATAATTTTAATTATGTTCAATTATAGGGGTATTATTAACCTTATAGCTTTATGAAAAATAACAGGTTGAAAAAAAAAAGAAAAAATACAAACTTTCTTTAATAGATATTATTTGTTATGTTATCTTCGTGTTGATTCCATTATAATTTGTGGATGAAGGGCAAAATAATAGTAGTGTGGTTGGTCTAAGCTGAGTCTTTTAAAATGATTATTATCATTGTTATTATTTTTATAATTTAAACACTTCTATATTATATCAAGTTGGTATAGGTTTGGTTTGAGAATCAATAGATTGGCGGCCCCACAATAAATTTAAACATGTATGAACCCTAATAATAAAAAGATAGTTGCTTTACCAATGCTTTTATAATACTATTCTATTATTCTCAATTAAACTATAGTTTATTTTGACAAATATTTCATAATTGCATATTACGTTCCAAGCCAAGTATAATTAATCTTACTTGGAAGTTATATATATAAATAATAATAATCTTACTTGGAAGATTGGCTTTTTAGGGACCGTTTACTTTGGGGTAATTAAGATAGGACATTCTTAGATCACCATGCTTTTTTTGTAGTAATATTTTTAGGGATATTTAGAAAATTGTATTTATTTTATAAGTTTTGTTGATGAAAATTTCTTAAATGCACTCTTAACTTAATTTACACATTAATTTATATTTATATAATTAAAATCTATATAATGTTTTTTTTTATTAATTTAAATAATATATTTAAAATAAATTTACCTAGCAAAAAACTAAAATTCATTTATTAGTTGAGCAAATGAAAATTTACTAAATATAGAAAGTGAGGATAATTATATTTGAAACATATAACAAAAATCAATCCACTTCAAATTTTAATTTTTGTTGAAAATAATCAAAATATTATTCAATTTAATGTATATTATTTTAAAACAAAATGTAAAATATAAATATAATTAATTATGTATACTTAGTTGTTAATGTATAATGATTATATACTTAAAAAATAATATATAAGGTACAAACTTCACACATAATATAGAGAAAAATTGATAAAAATATAAAATTTTATAAAAAAAGAAACTATAAGGGCAAAAGTGTCATTCAAGGATGTCCTTTACATGGACATCCTAAAAACTCGTGGTGCAAGAGGGTATCCAAATGACTCTTAAATAGGCATCAAAGATACCGGGAATCTCAAGATGCCGAGATATTTTTCCATTACTCCAAAATTAAAGTGGTAATCCAGATACCTATCTCATGAGAATTTTCGAAGGTACATCCAGAATGATTTACAATAGACTCTCCATAAATCCAAAACTTTTTAAATTTTACTTTGTAATGTTTTTTTAGAACAACACTAATTGAGAAGGTAAGTGTTGGGAATACAAACAAAGTGTTGTAGAATCCTACAATAAGAGATAGATCTTGGGTTTACAAGGGAAGATAAATATCTTCTAGGCCGAAAGTGGACAATATCATACCATTATGGAGATTAGGTTTGTCGTCCTTTAGCAATAAGATTTGTTCTTTCGATATTTTAATTATATATGTGCACATAATTATATGAGTTCAATTAATACTTTGTTAGTATTTCTTTTTTTACCTTATAATTTAATTAAATGGTGCATTTATATAAGTGGGACCTATTCAATTTTGTACTAATTATTGATTGACCCACTCACAAGTTTCAAATAGAAAAGATGTAGATAATAACAAATTATTCTAGATTTTTTTTTCTTTTGGTACAAAAAAGGTATCTTTTTTCATATTATAGAAAAAGGTTGTAAGAGAATTAAAAAATAATAATAATAAATAAAACGTCAAAAAATCCTGGACTTGCCAAATAATTTTTATTTGTTTTTAGGCTAAATTATAAGTTTTGTCTGTCAAGATTAGATTCAGGTTAAATATAGTTTTGATTCTTAAAACTTAAACGAACTAATTTCGATGTTGTATATAAAATTGTAAACTAATAATTTATTATTATTATTTTTTTGAGTCTATTTAAACTAAAAAAATATATATTAGATGTTCTTACAAAATAATTATAAATATTGATAAAATTTAAATTATTTGTATCTATAATTCTTAACACGTTTTAATATTATATTATTAAATACTGATTAACATAATATTATGTATTATTAATACAATATTATTATTAATATCAATGACTAATTCTAAAAAAAAAAAACCAATACTATAATTGCTAATTTTTTTTAAAATAACTATATTTATAATTATTTTTTAAATTTTACGGTAATTTTCTCTTTAAACTATGACTTTTGACCCTTATTTATTTAGTTACTTTATTTTTTATGATTTTATTTGGTTGCTAAAGTTTTAAAAGTAACATTATCTAAAAGATTTGAATTTAGTTTCAAATTAATGATTTTTAAATTGTTCCAAATAAAGTCAAATGTCTTAAATTACTAACACATCCATACGTACGTCCATCGGTTTGATATTTCTATGGTTAATAGAAAAAATCTAAGAAATATAACAAAAGTATCGAACAAATTTCACCTATATAGACATTATTGAGAAGCTTACTTTTATGTCAAATTTGAATTTATTAAAATTATTAAAAAGTAATAATACTTTTGTGAAAATTAACTGATGTTCACCTAAGACCTATCCTAAGCATACGACGATCATTTCTTTTAGTTTCGAGACTCAAAGATTGTTGAACCAATCAATTATTAAAGCTGGAAAAATTTTCCAGCCATGTAGAAACACTCAAAACAGTAAGTAAAAAGAAAGAGAATAGAGAAATCGATGCAACAATGTAAAGTGGTTCAGCGCATAAGCCCTATTCCACTATTCCTAAGCGATTAACGCTTGAGCGAGTTCATATTATTAGAGACAGTGTTCAAATTTTCAAGATTACAACCCAAAATAATAAACAAATACAAAAGCTATTACAAGTTCATTTTGAAAAGATTACATCAAAGAAGACAAATAAACCATAAGTGAGGAAAAAAGGATTTTGACACCACCTTTGTAGATTTGAGAAGAACCTTGAGATTTTGCTCCAATTTTGGCAAGAATCACTCCAAAGTTGTAGAACTTGCCTTGCAAAGTGAATTCCCCAAATTGCTCCAAGAAAACACTTCTTTCATCAAGCTTTCTTGATGAAAAAACTCGCAAGAACTCAAACCCACGACCCTTCTCGATCCTTGCCAAAAACTTAGAGGTATGGCGCCGCTGGTTCGCCGGAAACTCGTGATGGCGGCGACGCTTGAAGGCTACCCCTTGTAGCTTGCAATGGGATGAAGGAGAAGTGAAACCCTTTCACGATTTTTTGCGTGGAGGAGAAGAAGACTCTCTTCCCTCTTTCCTCTCTCTTTTCCTTTCTCTTTCCTCTCTCTTCTTTACCAAAAAGACTATTGTGCACTACTAGAAAAACTGCCTACTATGACATTCTTTATATTTCATTTTGCAAAAAAAGAGGAAAAAAAGTATCATAATAGATAAAAATCCGCTTTTTGTTAAAAAAAAAATGCGGAACTGCCTATTTGTGACAATGTATGATTATATGTAAGTCATAGAAAAAAAAATCATTTATTAGATTCAGGGTTCGAGCTGGAAAAATGATGTTTCATTTCCATACAAAAAATATATATAAAAAATATAAATGTACTTACGAAAAAAAGAAGAAGCATCCCAGCCCTATTTCGACAATATTTGCTTTCGTCTCCTTGCGCGCGAAGGAGTCGCAGAGAAGCCTCAGATTTCTTCTCCTCTTCAGGCTATGGACTCTCCGTTGATTCAACGCCTCCAGTTCAGTTCTCCAAGGCAGAAACGATTTTTCTATGGCTTTTTGTAACTGGGTAATAGTTTGATTTCTTTTCGGTTTGCATTTTTGTGAATGTTGCTCACTCTATCTATTTATGAACCGAACATTCGGTATGTCAAAAAAAAAAAAAAATCAACCGAACATTCTGTATTAAAATGCTTGTGGGTTTAATGGGGTTTTAATCAACTAATGATACGTGTTTGGTTTTGAGGGTTTTAGGTGTGTGGATGAATTATGGTTGTTATTTAGGGTTTTATGGAATTGGAATAGGTTTCTTCTTCTTGAGGTTTATGCAATTTGGATTCTCTACAAATTTCCCCTCGTTTCATATACGGTTGAATTACAGCTCTAACGTTGTTTGTTTTTTTATCGTGGTTTTGTCTTTTTCAGATGAAGAATGAATAACTTGAAGTCAAAAACTTGAATTTCTCACATACTGGCACTTCTAAAACGACTCATTTTTTTTAGCTAATGAACCAAAAGTTTATCTATTGTTTAGCTTTTTGAGATATTGGCTGATTGATTTCGCTTTGTTATCTTAGCTTCTTATAAACAGTGATTTTGTTGGCTTCTTGTGTTATCTTTCATTTTTGTTCTTATGGGTTTAATATCTTTAGTTTCTTTTATTCTTTATTGCAGCTAGTTTTGTCGGTTAATATTTTTGGTTGTGTATGTGTTTAAGTTTTGGAGGCTTTTATATTTGGGTCTTTTTTGAATTCATGGATAATCATCATATATTTTACACATGAAGTAGATACACAAGTTAGTTGGTGGAAGTTAACGGTTGATATATATAGGCACATGATGTTGAAGAACGATGAATCATCTAAGTTATTATTTGATTGTGGAGATGAAGCTTTTATGGGAAGGAGTATCATCTCTTTTAATTTGAGTAATATGCTTATACTGACTTTTGAAAGTGATAAATTGACGAACTTCTTGTGAACTTAAAGAACAGCTGATTGTTTCCTTATGTTGACATGAATCTCAATTTTTTTTTTTTTTTTTGTGATTTTAAATTTCTGACAAGAAACACTTGCGTGCCTAAACCTTTTCAAGAAATCTAGCAATTCAACTAGTGGAGGGAGAAATTTTCACTCGCTTG
>JBBMKA010077053.1:0-14892 GCA_037833695.1 Sechiopsis laciniata | reverse complement strand
ATATATATAATTAAACACGTGTAAATGGCATGCTCATGATTTTTCCAGGTAATATGCAAAATATGATGGAGGTTAAGCGACAAGAGGATAAATACAATTTTATTTTTTCTATTACTTTTTTGTCTTCTCTCACTTACTCCCCTGAGGAAGATAATTGTTGTTTTAGTACGATTTGATCCGTGGGTTTGAAAACATAATAGGGGTTAGTATTTATGATTTTCACAATTATAATTTGGTTGGTAAAGTTTAATAAAATTTAAAAAATAATTTTTATCTTATAGGTTAAAGATCTCATATCGAAAAAAGTGAATAACTCATAATAATATATAAGAGATATAAATTTATCCTCTTATTGTCAATTAATTTTAAGATGAAACTTTATATTATCTAATAAATTATCATAGTTCATAAACTCAAACTACAAGTAAAACTAGATTCAAAATTAATATGAACTCATTTTTAGATTTTAAGACTATAAAAACTAAAAATTTTAATTTTAAAATAATAACTAAATTTTAAATTTCCTTCCAAATATAATAACTAAACTCCAATTTTAAAATGATTGAGACTATCTTTCGATCAAAAAGGCATAAATTATAATTACCTTTTTGGTATAATATATTATTTTTGTATGATTTTTTTTAAGTATGTGGGACTGTCCAAGCCAGTTTGTGTGCATCTCGACTAATGTTACCGGATATACGAATAGGTAGGTGGTCACCATAGATTGAACTCATTACCTTAAGCATTCCAAGACCCTTTTTGACCACTTAAGTTACTCCACCGCAACCAACAACACGTCATTGAATTTGGTATCACATAGACTTATTTTGCACGAAACCACATCCGTGATTTGGGCATATAACCAAACTTTAAGAACCTTCTCAAAATAATAATTAAATATTAGGTTTCAAAATAACTCATTGTGTACGAGAGACGACTTTGGATTAATTATTTCTCTAATAAATTGTCTTCTAAAAAAGTATAATAAACTATTTATTCCAAGAACAAGAGCTTGAAGATAATAAATGTGTGCCCATCAATAAATCAATCTGAAGTTTGAATCTTTTATCTCAATAATTGTTAGAAAAAAAAACCTTTTATTCATATCAATATGGTGTTCCACAATATTAAATTAACCTAAACGTTAAATTCTGACATTGTAATTATAAAAGCTTAATGTAAGATATGAAGATGACAAAACATTATTTGTTTTGCAGTAAAAAAAGCACCTAAAAATTTAGATATTACGAGTCTTAATCTCACCCTTAAAAAAGTTATTGAATTCAGTTATTCAACAAAGAAAAAAGGAAAAGAAATAACATCCACTTATTCACTGAATCATATGTTTGAACGGGTAAAGTAATTAATATATCAATTAAAGTTGCAGATACATTCATATTAGTTGTTAAGAGACATTTATTATAAAGTTGTGTGGGAAAGAAAAACAAGAAAAAGGATTAAAGCAACATTCAACCATTAATTTCTAAAGTAAAGAGTGAAGAATGGTTGATTTTTAATTGATTTTCAAACACAATTATTAGGCATTTGACAATAAGTTTAGATAGAAAGCACGGTTTAATCATGCCGACCCTAGATATTCGGATTGAAATACCCATAAAAATGAAAAGAAAAGAAAAAAAAAGGGGGGTTTTGAAAAAAAAATTAACTAATAATAAAAAATAAATAAAAAAATTGTGTTGAATAGTCTAATTTCACAAAATAATTACAGATCTAGACAAATTTAAAAATATTTACATCCATATTAAAAAATAAGGTATGGTTAATACTCATCATACTGTATAATTTAGGATATTAATACAATAGTTTGTATTAATAATATCATATAATGAGTATTAATTAAACCATATGTCTAACTACTATTTTTTTTTTTTTTTTCATAGTATTATAAATACTTTTCCAATTTAACTTATTCCTAATGAAAACCATGAAACAAAACAAAAAGCTTAAAAAGAATATCACTACCCAATACCACTCGACATTAAAGTAAATGATATGCTTTTTTTTCCAATCACTTAGATTAATCTTTATAGTCATAATTATTTATATATGAATAATTAACTTCGAAACCCCATAAAATAATACATTCGGGTAGTTTATCTGTCTTGGTTAAATTACAAATATGAAAATGGAAATCTCGTTTGTGTGGATTCAAAAGCGAGTTCAAGGCTAATGTAGAAATATTAATATAATAACTTCGGTAATTTTATACTATTAGAAAAATAAGTAGACATCAATGCACATTCTCGAAGGCTATAAATTCGTTTCCTCAATTTGGGACTATTTCTTTCCTAGCTTAGGAAAGAAATACGAAACTGGTTTTTGAAAATTATCAGGGAAGGGCCATCATTTTAATGTCAAGTCGGGTCTTCAAAATAATGTCATTCAGACTCGAACAATCTAAGATAGAGAAGTCGTTGTTAACTATCATTAGATCTCGAAACCTCCCTTAAGATGGATTACCTATTCAAGCGACCCTCAATCCTCCGACCAATTGCTTTCCTTATAAGATATAAATATATCAAGTAAAAGCTTCGGCGTGTTTGTTAGTTGTATTTATGAAGGGTATAGAATGAGTATTTAGTAATTACTGCACAAAAAGTCACATCCAAACGAGGTACTCAAAACAACTCCTCATTTCTAACAACTCAAAATAACTATTCATTTCTAACTACTCAAAATAACTCCTCATTTTAACCATTCATTTCTAACTATTCAAAATAACTATTTGTAACTACTTATTTCTAATCATCTATTTCTAATTACTCAAAATAACTCTTCATCTCAAATCCATATCCAAACTAATATTATCTCTAACTCTAAAAATTGAAAAATCACATCTCAATTTTCTAACTCCTCATCCAAACACTTCCTTAGAGTTTAAGAATCAAATAGACACAAATCTGCAAAACCAGAACAATTTTGTAATTTAACATAAATAAATTTGGAGCCTCTCCTCGAGAGAAACAATTTGAAGCAAAAACTGGCATGCTTGAAACATTAAGAATACGAGAAGAGAAAAAAGAACTAAATTTGTGTAAGTGGTTATATCTAGAAGATACAGATATCCAAACCCAAAAATTAAAAATTAAAAAATTAAAAAATTAAAAAATAAAAAATAAAAAAAACCTAGTTCGTGGTGGTCTGTATTGAATATTTTTTCAATCAAAAGAGAAATAATTGGAGGAAGCCGCTACAACAATGCCAACAATTTTTCACCATTGAAAAAGAATAGAAAAATAAATAGGTTTTGTATGACACATATCAAAAACCTAAACAAGTTGTAAACCAGAAGAAAATTTTAGAGTTCGAGAAAAAAGTTCCAGATGAAAATGGTTATCATATAAAACTCCATAAAAGTGAGAATTAAACTCACCATTTTTTTTTAATTGAAAAGCTCAAACAGTTTCAACCAACAGTGTTTATGTGATCACCAAATAACTGCAGAGAAAACCCAAATCACAATTCACAAGGCAACTGAAGATCCTGTGTTTTAGAACAGAGCAGAAAAAAAACAGAGTTTAAATTTACAGTGTGGTGTTGAAGAATTTGATGCCCATGAAAAATGATTAAAAATATATATAGTTATTCAAAATGAAATTTAAAGAACAGAAAATCCAAGTAAAAATATAAGTATAAATAAAAACAAGTTTTTAAGTTCGATCATTTGTTTTCTTACAAACATGAACATAACTCTTCACCTTCCGATGGAATGTTCAAATTTCTAAATCATTGTCCTAATATATATAATTCAAAATAAATAAAGACTTACAAACTCTATGGTTCATGTTGAACGAAAGTACAATAATTTTGGTTGACATAAACAGAAAAATTCAAGCTCATACTAATCGTCTTCATGTTAAACGAAATTTCAAAATTTTGAATTTATTTCACATTTAGCTGTTGATTTCAATTTCTATACAAAAGCGAACTTAAAATACTCTTCTTAATTTATAATCTATTTTCTAAAAACTAATGTTACATTTGATAACAATTTCTAACATGAAAACTATGATGAAAAGTATTTTCTAGTGATGAACATTGGGAGGAAAGCAGGCATGAATTTAAAAATCTAAAAACCAAAGGCATTAAATTTCAACACTTGGCATAGACTTAATTTCGGAAACAAAAAATAAAAAACCAAAAAAAATTCAAACAAAGCATTCGTTTCTTATTTGTGTTTTTTTTTCAAAACTCTGAATAATAATTTAACATACAGTTTTGTTATCCACATTTCACATAATGCATGAAAATGGAGCCATACACTAATTGCTTGGAGTTAATCTCTCAAGATCTTACCACATATACCTATTTCAAGGTTAGATTTGTTGGAAGTTGAAAGGCAAAAAAAGTCCAGCCACAAAGATGTTTGTGAGAATTTGGCCTGCACAATTTGAGAAATATTTGCATCATGCCCCTGGCATTATATATAAAATAATGTCCACCTATGTGACTCAATATGGGCCACATTCTATTTGATTTTAAATTCAAAAGATAAAAAAATAAAATAGATTCTGGCCTATATTGGGCCACATAGGTGAGTATTATTTTATACATCATGCCCGGACATTATAAGTATATAATACCAAATACCTATTGTGAAAGGTATTTCTACCTTCAAGTGGCTCAAAAACAAATAATCCCCTAAAAGTTTTGCCTTTGATTTACCTAAAGTCAACATGGAAGGCGTGAGTTAGTGCTTTACCACAAATGAGGCTATGAGCATCAAATATCTAAAATGCTTCAGCTTTTTCTTCTCGTAGCACGTTCCCTGATTCTGTCTCCATCTTAGGCTTCTTCGCTTGCTTTGCATTTCTTGTATTCTGCCAGCCACTCCTACTCTTATCCTACCATATAGCAGCATTTGGTGAGAGTAATCAATTTGAGAGAGAGAGAGAGAGAAAAAGCTAAATTATATTATCTTTTGAGGAGAGAAACAACATGAACATAATAACTTAAATAAAAGGAGTTAAACACTCAATAAGTCACCAAAAGTTGGGTTACAAAAAGGATTTTCCATTAACAGTTTTCTTAATATTCGCAGTGTGTCAAGACTAGCTTATATACACCTTGACTATTCTCAAGAAAGAGAGCATCTAAACCATGATGATTTCTTCCGTGAATAATTTTAATCAAAGATAATTAGAAGAAGTGGATTTAGCACCAATAAAGAGGATAAAGATAGTGAAACCAATTAAAGTTGAAAAAGTTGAAAAAAAATATATTAAATTGCAGTGCCATGAAATGTAGATATTTTATCATTGATGCTATATGAATTCGAGGTATTTCCTTATACTAATGTTTTTGAGGTGAAATACTCAAGTGTTTGAAATTCATAAACAACATAATTACGATTGCGGAGTCTACGGAAAAGGAAAGAGAAGATAGATGCAATTACAAGTTGCTAAGAGTTGTATAGGACGCTTTTCTTGTAATATCTTTTTTTTTTAATTATTATTGTTTCAGCAAAATTTAACCTGCAAACAAAATCAGCAGTGCAGCCTCAGAACAATCAAATAGAGCCACTTCCATGCCTTCAAAATGTGTTAATTCATGGAACAGTAAAATGTACATCTTTTACTCATTGCTACAATTTAAGAGTAGTTGAGGATTAAATACTTGAGATGGTCACATAAAAGGTTCAACCAAGGTTCATCCTTCAAGCATTCCCCTAATCTTAAAACTGCATCACTCATTGCACCAACGAATAAAGAAAGAATGATGTAAAAAAAGAAGCTACCAATTCATTCAATTAACACATTCTTACTTGCAGCCAAGTAATAAACTTAAGTTTTTGTGTAGAATGAATACAATATGACTGTACTGTACAATATAATGCATTAATTAAAATTCATAAGAATCCTAAATTCCTTTACAATTGCCTGAGAAAACAAGTGCCAAAATTACATATTATGCACATCCAAAATAAAATTGCACATGAAACACAAACACAAACACAAAGTGTAATACAACATGAAGAATTAGCTGCTAGTTACTCCTGTGATAGTAACAACATATTGAAAGATAGCCATTACGAATTTATGGGTCAACCTTTTAGTTCTTACAAACTGATGTAAAATAGGTTTTTTTAGTCAATGATACTAAAATCTACATGAACATGTTGATGATCATGATATACATTTGTCATTTTATCTCATCATAATAGAAGACTTTCAGAATTTTCAAGAAGAGAGGACGAACACGTACCCCTGTGATACAACCATCGCAATACCTCAAAATTCGTTAAGATACTGGCATATACCTTTTTCTATCATATTTCAACTGGCTCAAAACAACAAATGGTCCCCTAACCTTTGATTTACCTACACATAAAAAATGAGCATCACAACTTCAAGATTAATCTGTTTCAAATAAAAGTAACGGAAGAAATATAGCATGGAAGGTGTGAACCTTACCAAATTCACTTGCACAAATGAGAGGCTATAATCATCAAATATTTGAAATCCACTCCTACTCTTATCCTACCATATAGGATTAGGTCCGTAATCAAGCTGAAAAAACAAAAAAAAAAAAAACTAAATCATATTATATTATCTTTTGAGAAGAGAAACAACATGACATAACATAATAACTTAAGTAAAAGGAGATAAACACTCTAAGTCACCAAAAGTTGTGTTACATAAAGGATTTTCCATTAGTAGTTTTATTAATATTCGTTAGTGTGTCTGAACCAGCATACATGCCCCTCGACTATTCTCACGAGACAGACCGTCCAACCCTACACCATTTAGTTGTCAAAGAAAACCTTTTGGAAATTAATTCTTGTGAAGGTGGCCACCTCGAACTGTTCGAGTAAATTAGCACGATAATAACGATAGTGAAACCTATGAAAGTATCAAAAGTGGAGACCATATCAAAATTTGAAAAAAAAAAGAATTAAAATCTGCAGTGCCATGAAATGTAGATATTTTATCATCAATGCAATATGAGAATTCGAGGTATTTTCTTTTACTGATGTTTTAAGGTGAAATACTCAATAAGTGTTTGAAATTCATATTTCTCATGCACTGCGAACTACCACCACCCAAACACCCCATCTGAAGAGTCTAAAAACAAAATGAGGTTAGAAAGAAGGGAACTTATCACTTTTCTGCGTACTGCACTTCTGTCATCTGTGTAAGGATACTACTTAACCTTATTAACTATTTCTTTTTATAATTTCCACTTTAT
This sequence comes from Sechiopsis laciniata, assembly GCA_037833695.1. Classification (NCBI taxonomy): domain Eukaryota; kingdom Viridiplantae; phylum Streptophyta; class Magnoliopsida; order Cucurbitales; family Cucurbitaceae; genus Sechiopsis; species Sechiopsis laciniata. The sequence goes on along the minus strand of JBBMKA010077053.1, from coordinate 7,680 downwards.
GTTCATCTTGTTGGAGGTGTATTCTGCTGAATTTTGATAAATAAAGCCTGAGTATATGTTCCTATTATTCTGTTGTTTGGCAGTTTGTTCGGTTTGGATTAAGAGGAAGCCACATTCTGAAATATTTGCAAGATTTCAACCAGAATCATAAAACATGATTTGGAATATTTCAACATGTGACCACACATGAGATAGCAATAATCATTGAACAACATAATTACGATTGAGGAGTCTATGAAAAATGAAATAGAAGATAGATGAACTTTCAAGTTGCTGAGAGTTGTACCGGTGAGAAAGAATCAAAATGGTTCTCTATGCTTGTAGGAGGCTTTTCTGCAATATTCAATGATTTTTTTTAATTGTTTCAACAAAATTTAACCTGCAAACAAAATCAGTACGGCCTTAGAACAATCAAATAGTCACTTCCATGCCTAAAAAATGTGTAAATTCATGGAACAGTAAAATGAAACAATTTAAGAGTAGTTGAAGATTAAATATTTGAGATGGTCACACATAAATGCTTCAACCAAGGTTCATCCTACAAGTATTCCCCTATTATTAAAACTGCATCACTTACTGCACCAACCAATAAAGAAAGAATAATAATAAAAACGAAGCTACCAATTCACTCAATGAACACATACTTGCACCCAGGTAACAACCTTAAGTTTTAGTGTAGAATGAATACAATATGGCTGTACTGTACAACATAATGTATTGTTTAAAATAGGTTGTCACAGTCAACGATGCTAAAATCTACATGAACATGCTGATGATCATGATATACATTTGTCAATTTTTCTCATCATAACAGAACACTTTCAGAATTTTCAAGTGGAGAGGACGAACGCACATACCTTGTGATACAACCATGGTAATACCTAAAAAATTCATTAAAATACTGACATATCCTTTTTCTGTGCATCAAATACTTCAAATCTTCGCATGAACTCTGAAAATGGCTTCCATAAAGTGAGTGGGTTTCCCTCATCTTCACTTTGTTTTGATCCTGCTTTGTTGTGAAATGTGATTTGGGACAGCATATGAAGGCAAACATGAAATAGAAATCCAAATGCTTCAATGCCACTATCAATGAAGTCCATGGATGGATTTAGTTCCGAGCTTCGAAACCCATACTACCGACTGTAAATCTAAGTAGTCTATGAAAGAAGGATGGAATTACAGAAAGATTTCAAATTAGAGTTAGGGTTTAAGGGTACGATTTGCCGCAGACATAGGAAAGAAAATCAGAAACCCTAACCTGCTGATAGAAATTGGAGATTGAATTGGTTGTGTTTTTGTTTGTTCCACTGAAGCAATTTCTGAAGGATATGAAGGAATAAAATAAAATGGTGGTTTTTACTTTTTTTTTTTTTTTTATATTCGTGATTGTCCGAGCCAGTTTGCACATATCGATTAATGTCACTGGACATCTTGTCTGATCCTGTCAATAAAATCTATAGGAAATTAATCTTTAGATAAGTGATTACCATAGATTGAACTCATCATCTTGAATATCTCAAGACTTTCTTTGACCACTAGATCATTCCATGATGGTACCACCGTTAAAATATAAGCCGTGTTGAAATAATGGTTACTTGATTTCAAGTCCTTCAAAACAATGACCCATTTTCAAATATTAGTTCTCTTTTTACTTATGGTAAAAATTATTTGCTGCAAAATAGTGGTTTGTCTAAATTGTTGTTGCCTTGCAATATGGTTGGCTTGAAATAGTGGTCTCTCTCAAGTATTTATTTCCTTTAAATAATAGTCCTTTAAAATAACTGTTCTTGAATAATGGTACTTTTTTAACATTGATCGACTTCAAATATGATTTCTTGTTGCATTTATATGGGCCAACTTCAAGATTAGAACTGTCCAGCAAAGCCCATATCATTTAAATACAGGCCCATATTATTTAGTACCCAATTGTCGGCCAAATTTGATGAGATCATTGCAATCTAATCAAGAGTTTGGATAAATTTTTTTCTTAACACGATACTTAGTATTCTTTTTTTATGAGAAGAGATAACCAAAATGTATACATAATGACCATTAAGATTTTATCTTATGGAAGAAGAATTCTTTTTTTTTTCTTTTTGATCGTGAGAGGTCAGATCAACTAATACGTGTTCTTATTAAGTGAACAAAAGCATAGTGCTCACCTAGCATGTTATTAATTTTTATTTTTTTTTAATATAAGTTGGGAGAGAGGGACTCCAAATTCTACAAAAAGGTACTATTATTCTTAAATAAATTATGAGTCAAATATCGATTTTCAATATCAAACTCATAACCATAATGTTAAACTAAATTATTATCAAACAATGAAATAATTAGGCGACTATCTGTTTCGCACGTAAAAGTTTATTGAAAATTGTGTGGAGAAAACAACAAAGGTGTGAGGAGAAGATTATGGCAAGTCTTTTATTGCTTGATATTTTTACCTCTGTAGCATTGGATGTGAATGTCAAAAAAATGGAGATAAATAAAATGGCAGTGAATCACCAGCTCAGTAAAATTCTCTGTATTACCTTAAAAAGAGCACAGGTTCATCTTCTCTGTCTAGATTCAAGAGAGAGAAAGTCTGATCACACCTCCTTAACCTTTTTTAAATAAGCTTTGATTTCCAAGACAAATTTAATGAATAATGTTTAAAAATAAAAAATAAACTTCAATATTTATAAAAGCACCAAATTAAAACAAAATCATCATCTACAACCATCCTATAAACTAATTTTTACAAATCATAAATTTATAAACCAAAAATAAATTGTATTTTTGTCTATTCGATTTAAAAATCAACGGTTCAATCTCTTGGACTTTTTTTTTTTTTTTTTTTGCATGAAACATACAAATCACAGTGTTTATTTTATGAAAGAAATAGGTGATTTTTAAGAGGAAAAGAAATTAAATTCAAATTTATTTAATTGTTTTCCTCTACCCTTTTTTATATATATATATAATGGACTCTTCAAACAAAATAATTATGAATGTAGTTAAATTTTATAGTATTTATATCTATAATAATCAATACATTTTAATATTGTATTATAAATATTCATATATGCTAGTATCATAATATATATATATATATATAAAAGACACTACTTATTAATATCAATGATTATATTTGTTAAAAAAATTAAATGAAAGTCCAACATTTTGATTATGTGACACCATTGATGTGTGTGAAAATTATTTTTTAATATTTTAATTTATGTGGCAATTAATAATACCACCTAAAATATTTGATTTTTTACACATTCATAGTATGGAAAATTCTCTTTAAAAACCTAGTTATAGTAAACAATAGGTCAAACAAAGGGCTGCAGACTATGCCCATAGTGGGCTTAAAAGCACTGCTTAAATGACTCAACAGAACATATATTAAATAATTCCAAAATTTATATCAAATTAGACATTTTCAATTTTTTTTTCTTTTTGACCCTACTATTTCTTCCCCTTCTTTTTTTCATTTTTTTATCTAACCAATAAAAATTCAACACCTACAAGGTGTAGCAATAGATCAGTATCTACACCCATAATTGTTATTGAACCAAAGAAAAGAAAGGTGCATCTCAAAATTAGACTTGGGGCCTAGGCTTTGCCATTCTTCTCTTCTTCTTTTTTTAATTTATCCTTTCAATTACCCCTTTTTTGCAAAAACCTCATCAAAATTTAATTCAGGATTGGAATATCACACTTCCCATCATCCTTTTATATCTCTATAGCTCCACTTCACAAGGTCTGTTCAATCTCCTCCTCTTTGTAGCATCTGAGCTGTTATGATGTGAAGAATTTGCACATGACCCAACTGTTGTTTCATTGCTTTTATAACTTAAGCACGTCACGCCCAACACCCCGCTTGGACTCCGGGGCTCCGTCATCGACACTCTCGACTCCTTCACCAACCCTACCTCGCAGTTCAACGACATGCCGTTGACTAAATCAATGCATTTCAACACTCTTTCCTACACAAAGATCCAAATTTTTGTGATCAGATTGTGATGAATGAACACAATCAATCTTGGTGATTGAATTGGTTCATTTTAAGACTTTTGTGTTAGATTGTTGGATGAGTTATTAGGCTACATTACCATTTGGAGTTCTTGAAAGAGAAGAGGAATTGCTCTCTTAGGGTCCGATGCTTGAGCTTCTCCAGCTACTGATATTGCCACAGCTACTGCAATTTCAGAAGGTTTGAATTCCAAGAAGTCAATCCCTGCATACGTTTTCGACCACCCGAAAAAGAAGATAAATGAAAATCATTTCAAGACCTCGACATGACCATATTGTTCGTATCACACAGATTTAATGGATGTTAATACTACACGGATGCCAGCTAGTATAAGGATAGAAAGAGGACCTTGTATGATGTACAAAAATAAACGAATCGATTGGGCGACCAACATTTTGACAGAGAGTTCGTCGTCAAGGATCTTGCGGAGACAATGATCGATAAACGAGAAAGGTGTAACTGCCTGCATTCTCCACCCTAATGTGGTCAAGACTAAAAGCTCCATTCTTTCAATAGTTCTTGCTTCAAACACAAATTTTGAACCACCCACCTGACATTGAACTCAACTATTAGAGAAATGTCATCTCTAACAAAATCTCAAATCGTTTTTGAGCAATAAGTAATCGAAACGATCAAGTAACCTGTAAATCCAAAAAGAGTGGGACTTCAGTCTCTTCCAATTTGGCTCCAAGAGACAGACATGCCACAGCCAGTAACTGCATTGTCCAAGCTTTGCCTTTCTGCAAATGGCAACAAGTCCAATAAGACATTCGATTGGTATCAAATCGAACAAACAACCGAATTACCGAAAAACGAGGGCAATCGTCCTTACAGGCAAATCAAAAGCGGAGAGGAAACGATCCAAGTAATTTACGGCTAAGTATGTACAGAGAGGTCCAAAACTGAAATGAGCACTCACCTGTTCATCCAAGAACAAATGGCTTTGAATACTAAACTTATATGAATAAACAAAACGAAAAAGAGATTTGAATAAAACATGACTGTAATCAGAATCCATTAAAACCCATCAAACAATCAAAGACAATGCAACTTCAATAACCTTAAAAAATCAGAAAACAAAACAACCAAATCCTAAATAACTTGACAGAAAATCATCTCTAATCCATGATACTAAAACAATCAGAAACCAAAATCAAAACCGATTAACAAGAAACAAAACACCATTGATGAAAACCCACCTTTAGAATCCAAGTTACAGCCTCGTTCCTAGCCCCAACATCCAACTCGCCGTTCTGCAATTTACGGAAATACCCATCAACAGGCAAGTGATGGGTTTCCTTCTCAGCCATTTCAATCAAACATTCATCACCGATAAACGGCAGCCCATCGCCGCCGTCTCCGCCGTGGCCGCCGCCGACGCGACGTCTCTGAATCCCACAACTCGTAACAAAACAGGGACCGACCACAAACTCATCGTTATCATCGAAATCACAATTCTCTTCAGTACATAAAAGATTCGAAACCGCAAGGTCAAAACAAGGCGCCATTAAACAAACAAAAAGAAAAAAAAAAAAAAAACCCAATCTTCGCTTTCTTAGTTCCAAACCCGGAAAGAAAATAAAAACAGAGCAAAACAGAGTATAGAAGAAGCAGCCGATTACGGATAAGAACAGGAAATAAGGGGAAATTTTTGTTAATTTTTTTTGGGTATCAAGGCAAATATGGGGGCTTGTTCTTGGTATAGACTTTTTTTTTTTTTTTTTTTTTTGGGTTTAATGAGTGAATTCTCGGGTTACCTCCATATCTGCTCTGCAAATTGGAGGGGTATTGAAAGATGAGGTTTTCTAGGTTAAAGAGGAGAAGAAATGGAAGGGACATATAAGGATATCAGGAAAGGAAAACGAACGTGATGGAAATATAATACAGTGTTTATGAAACAAAAATAAATAAAATAAAATAAACAAAAAATAAGTAGTAATACTAAATTCTAATATTACTACAGGCTGGATATAGAGAGAAGACAGAGGGCAATTCCAAGATTTCATTTGTGAGAAGGAACAAGGTATCATAAACCCATTGGTTCCTTCTCTGACATTTTTACAATCACCCAATCAACACCAACTCTCTTTTCTTTTTCTTTTTTTTCCTCTCATTTTTTCAAGTTTTTTAATACTAATTCTTGTTTTACAATGATACTCCTAAAATACACCTAATATTACTAATTCTTGTTTTTTAATACTAATAATATAGGGATTTTTTCCCCTTTTTCATAAAATATTCCTAAACTTCCAATATTCTAATTTTAATTTTTAAGTTATAACGTTGGTCATATTTTAGTTCTATATTGTAAATTTTAAGCTAATATTAATCAAAATTAGTTTGTTAATTAAAAATATTTCTAAAATTTATAGAGGAAGATTGTAATTTTCTTAAAGTAAAATAAACTTTTTTTAAGAAACCATTTTAAGCTTTTTAAAAGTGTGGAGACCGAAATGAAACAAAATTCATAATTTAAGTAAGGCTTTTAAAAGTTTAGTAACTAAAATGAAACATGTCTCAAAGTTTAGAGATTTAAGTTTTAAATTTTGAAAATTTATAGTCCAAAATAGAAAAAATTTCAAAGTTTATAGACTTAATCTAATTTAAACTTTTTTATATCACTAAATATTTTTTAGTATACATTGGGGGAAGGGGGCCAACAAACTACGAGGACACAACTGCTCTCAGCAAAGACAAATATCGATTTCAGAGATCGAATTTGTGACTGTGGAATAGAAAAAAATTAACACCAAACCAGATAAACAATCGAGTCACTCACCCATTCGATAACTAAATAAGGTTTTATAAATTAATAGTTGATCATTTTTAATTAATGTTGACTGTTTTTCTCTAGACGTGTCTTGTCGTTTTAAGGAACTTGTTTTATGTTCAAAGAAAATGCGACGTGTTCAAGAACGGTTAATATCGTAGATATTGCAAATTTTAGCATAAAGATCAAGGTATTATTGGAAGTTCGGACTTTTACCCCTTCCTCTTTATTTTAAAAAGATAATTGAGTTAAATTACGAATTTAATATTTGATTATATATATCAGGGTCATAAATTTTAAACTATATGTTTGAGATATTTGTAGATTTTCAAATATGTCTAATGTATCGAGAATTTATTTCACAAAAATGTGAAAATAAAGATATATTAGGCACGTTTTTAAGTTTAAGCCCCAATAAATAAATTTTGAGAAGAATGAACTTTAAACACATTAACGATCAATTAGGCTACAAGAATTTGTAGCGTGTAATCCAATTTAATTTCACAATCACAAATTCGATATTGAAAATCGATAGTTGACTATCATTTTATTTGAAAGCATCAGTATTTTTTAGGTATGATTTGTAATCTCTTCCTCAATTTGAACTTACAAAAATAATAAATTAATTAAAAACAAAACTATAAACTATAAGAATAGAATTAGTACTTTGACCAAATATTTGCCAACAGCGGGGTATTTTGAGAGATTTAACAAAAAGAGTCTAAACTAAATACAAACTTCTGGAAAAAAGTTGAGATTTGTTTTTTTAAGGTCGCGTTTGATAATCATTTCGTTTTTCATTTTTTGTTTTTGTTTTTTATTTTTGAATTTTGGTTTTTTATTTTAAAAAATAAAAATCGTATATGTTTGATAACTCATTTTAGTTTTC
>JBBMKA010077022.1:0-46456 GCA_037833695.1 Sechiopsis laciniata | reverse complement strand
ATTAAATTAATATATCTAATATATTAATTAGCAAGTTTAATAAACTAAACTTTATGCTCCTATTAATTATGTCCCACTTGATTAATATGTGAATTTGAACTCTTCAAACTCACTATCTAATAAAACAGTGTACCATCAAATATGAGCTAGCTTAGGGACCGGTGGACCCATAGGTTGAAAGCTACAACGACCTGGGATTCAATCCCTATTCGTTAGCATCAGGCTTATTCTACTAAAGGCCTCTGCTGAACTCTTTCGAACTATAGGACAAGTTAACGTCCACAGCTATAATTGGTCATCTGTCATATGATCTATCACGAGCTTGTTCGTAATTCACAGCTGGGACAAGAAATCTGTTCTACCCCTATGATTACATCTTTCCCATTAAGTGCCACTGATTACTCTCATGAACAAGTGTTTATAGTCTAATTATAAATCAATGTCCTCTTGGGCCAATGAGAGGCAGGATCCCTTTGTCCAAGCCCTAGAATCAGTTATTAAGAGAACAACTCTACATCTTCCTCAAATTTCAGGAAGCCGTGAATTCCTTTTTGTGGTGTTGTGTTCTCAGCCACTCACTACGGTAATCCACAACGTGGGAAGCTTATTGATCCAACGCTGTTTGGCTGGTCTCACCCATGCCAATCAAATGACGCTTTCATAAATCAGGAGTTCACAACCCACTCAGGATTAAGATCACATCAACATACGATCATCCTTAGTGAAGTAGTTGATACGATTCTATAACAGAATTACTAGATCGATCATAAAACTTTTGATCCTGTCTTATGCAAAAACTTCTTTTTGCATAGGCACCCCCGCTCACATGTCTCCACATGAACAACCATGATCAGATTGTTTGTAACATTTGCAAAGCAGGCTGTACCAATAGTTTCACCAAGACTTAGGCTCCCAACCTTAGTCCATATACTGTAGACGTTTTAGGTTATTAACTTGGAACTAGATCTACTTGTATGTCTCACATACTTGTCCAAGTGTACATCCAAATAACCATGAAAATATCGCTATTAATCCAATTAATGCGATCAAGCTGAACAACGTTTGTATGTTAAATGCGCAATTAATAAAAATAATAACCTTTATTAATAACTCAAATACAACATTCAATGTCTAACATTAAATGCTTGTTCTTTAATTACAAACTACTAGACCTTTAGGGCACAATCCCTAACAATTTAATCATGATAATCTCTTGATTCAAATTAGGTTCTAATGCTAAGTTGGTGAAATTACAGTCCAAGTAACTCTCTTATTGAGTGTTAGCAATAGATAATAAACATACATTTAATGGTTCTTGGTTATTGTTTTTCCTTTACTAGTACGAGCAAGAGTAACACAACCAAATATCCTTAGGCCTGATAGATTTGGGGAATGCACACTTCACCTTTCATCATTTCTACCACCCATTTTGTTGTGGTGTGTACATGACTGTTTTAAGCCTAGTGATTCTTGAAAGACTATCCAAATCTTTGAGTAAACTATTTAAGAATTCTAAACTGTTGAGATATGCATTGAATTGTTTAATGCCTTACGATTACTTAGTCGTGGGTCTTGCTGTTCGGTCAGTGAGTAGGGATTTTATTTGCAATATGATTTAATGAGAGTGCACTATATAACTCGAATTAAACCCTAGCCCCCACGATTGACATTCTGTATTTTCGACCTCTTCTTAATAAAAACGTCCTCCCAACACATCGTTAGTGAACCACGTAAATTCTATGTTCTTCTCTTTTACATTTTCTTGTATTTTTGATTGATTGTTGATTGTCGTTTTCATAACATAAACCATTGTTGGTTCTAAGGTATTTGATTTTCCTTTAAGTTTGTGTTTCCACCTTTTTTTTCCATTCCTTAAAAACCTATCTAATGTTTGGTCCTTTGATTTAAAAAAATATTGTCCAAAGCTTTCTTGAATAGTCAGCAGTAATGGAAAGAAAATAGCTCGAGCCACTTAAGAAGGGCACTTTTGCTGATCCCCAAAGGTTAGCGTGAATGTAATTGAAGATGGTTGGAGTGGGGTGCTAAACCTTTAAGAATTTAAGCCTTTTTTTATAAAAGTTTAGTCTATTTGTTCTTCTTGTCTCTATCAATCCTTGTTTTAACAGTTCATTCAAGCCTTTTTCACAGATATGAGACAACATGTTATGTCATCTATCCAACTCTTCATCCTTTTCGACTTATGAAACCAGAACATAATTAGGGATTTTACATTCTTTAAAATATACATACCATTTTGTTTTACCCCCATAAAAATGGGTTTTCCATTCCTAGATATTTGTAACTTTCCATTCATTCCGTATAAGACACATTCTTGATCATCCAGCATTCCCAAGGATATTAGATTTCTTCTCAATTTAGGTACATGCCTCACATCTTTGAGAATGATATCTCTATTGTCTTTTAGTTTCAACACAATAGAGTCTATTCTTAAAACCTTACAACCAAGATTATCTCTAATGAATACCGAGCCTCCATCTCATGGTTTTTTATTCACAAATGATTCTTTTGAGGATGTCATATGATAGCTGCAATCTGAATCCAAGACCTAGCATTTCATTTCCTCGGTATCATGCTTTGAAGTATGTCATTAGTTGTGGCTAATACCTCGAATAATCTACTAAGTCTTCTCCAATTGATACATCACGCTTTCCATTGTATACAGTCTTTTTAAATTCTTTCTTGTTCTATTTTCTATTCCTTTCAAGGGAATCTCGTTTGAAATGACCCTCCTTGTGACAAAGATAACACTTGAATCTTGGTTTTGGTTTGTGATTCCTCTGACCTTTCACAAACTTCCCTTTCTTGAAATTTCTTTCGCCTTTGTGGAAGAGTGTTTCTCCATCACTTGCATTCTTTTATGATTTAATTTCTAGTTCTTTGCATTTTAAGGGCGCAATAAAAATTTCTACAGTTATTGAGTCTCTTCCATATTTGAGTTCAGTCTTTACATCTTTATATGAATCTGGTAGAGAGTTTATTAGTAATGTAGCCTCCTCACCTAGCTTTTTCACCTGCAAACAAGAATTCAGTAGTTAATTTCTTGAATTCGTCAAGAATAGAATCCAAAGACTTATTTTGATTCATTTTAAACGTGAATAGCCTTTATCTCCAAAAAAAAACTTGTTTGAAAGATATTTCTTGACATATAGGGAGCTGAGCTTTTTCCACACTCTTTTGTTGTGGTTTCGTTTATCACTTGCAGCAGCACATTGTTACTTAAATTTAAAATCAGAGTTGTATATGTTGTGTCTTCAATTTTCTTCTTTTTCTTCTTCTGATAATGTTGTGATGCCACAATTGGTTCTATTGATCAAATCGGAAGGAAAATTTTTAAAAAAAAATTCTCCACCCTCAGAATCGATTGATCGATCAAATCGGTACATAATCGATAAAAAAAAATTTCTCCAATCGGCAACCACCTCCAATCGATCAATCGGTTAATTAAATCCTTCAATCCGTAGCCACCCCAATCCGATCGATCAAACCGACAGACACAGATCAATCAGCCACCTCCAATTTAATCGTTCATCCATAGCCACCGAGCAGAGCCTCTTCGCCGTCCAATCCTCCAATCGGCAGCCTCTGTCTCGTCTAACCTATCAATCGACAGCCTCCGTTCGATCATTGTCACTGACCTGGTTTGTCTTCGATTAGCCATTGTTTTTCCTCCAATCAGTCAATCAGCAAAGCCTTCCTTCATTCCGCTACAATCGAATTCCAAGCAGACAGATTTTGTTTTTGTTTTACTCCGATTAGTGAGGAATTGATTCCTAATCAGCCCTACATCTATTATGAAGCATCTGTTAATCAAGAATAATCTCATTTGAGAATTTTTTTTGCCTTGATTTTATCTCAATTTATTTTCTAATTAGTCTTGGTTAATCATTGTGCTATGGCTTCCTCTAAACCTGTTGATCACCCATTTGATTCATCATCATCATATATTACAGGTCATAAATTCAATGGCCATAATTATGTCCAATGGTCCCAAGCATGTTCATATGTGATAAGGGTAAAGATGATTACTTGTCAAAGGCTAAGACCCAACCAAAAGTAGGTGACCACGAATTCAAACAGTGGAAAATAAAGAATAACATGGTGATGTCATGGTTGATTAATTCAATGACTACTGAAATAGGCGAAAACTTCCTGCTATATAAATCAGCCTATCAAATTTGGGAAGCAATTAAGAAACATACTCGAGTAAGGAAAATACGTCAGGGCTGTTTTGAATTGAGTCCATTTTGCATGATCTTCATCAAGGAGAACAGTCGGTTACTGATTACTTCAACAATCTCTCCCGTCATTGGTAACAATTGGACCTGTTTGAACTTCATACGTGGAAGTGTGCCGACGATACTGCACAATATACAAAGATTGTGGAGCAAAAAAGAAAGTTTAAGTTCCTCTTTATTCTGAACAACAACCTTAATGAAGTTCGAGGAAGAATTATGGAAGTCCAGCCACTACCATCCCTTCGTGAAGCCTTCTCAGAGGTACGACGAGAAGAAAGCAGGAAAAATATTATGTTGGGCAAGTAAGAATTTGTTCCAAACTCTAACACATCTGCACTTGTCTCTAGAAACCACACTCCAATAGGAGACAATAAATATAAGCGAGAGAGACCCTGGTGTGACCATTGCAGAAAGCCAAGTCATGTAAAGGAGACTTACTGGAAAATTCATGGAAAACTCGTTGATTGGAAACCAAAAAATCTCAATGATCATGACAGTAGGGCTTATGTGACTAATACTACCTCAGATAATAATGTTGGGACAGAATCATCTCTATTTAGCAAGGAGTAGATCTATGCATTGCAAAAGATCACATGCAACACAATTCAGGGAATAGGCTTAGTTGCTCAGAAAGCTACATCGACTACCCTAACTACTAGCAGAGGAGGAACTCAACCCTGGATTATTGATACTAGAGCATCATACCATATGACAGGAAATATATCATTGTTTTCATCAGTATCAAACAGACACATCCAACTCTTCGGTAAAAATTGCAGATGGGTCACACTCGAAAGTAGCAGGGATAGGTTTCATTCTTATCACTCGAAACTTAACTCTAAATTCTGTTCTGCATGTGTTAGACTTAGACTGTAATCTACTTTCAATTAGTATGTTGACTCAGGACCTTAATTGTGTAACAAAATTCTATCTGAATTCGTCTATTTTTTTTTTCAGAATTTGGAATTGGGGAGGACGATTGGCAATGCTAAAGTTTGTTTGGGGATCTACCTTCTCAACTATGGTCTAGATTCACTGACAATCGAAAACAAGTCTTCATTTTTATCTTTTGTTTCTAGTAGTCTAGGTTCTCGCAGCATCAATAATGATAATGAAATCATGTTGTTAAATTATCGTCTAGGTCATTCCAATTTTTCATTTTTATCTAAAGTGTTCCCACATCTCTTTTATAATTAAAATCTTATTTCATTCTAGTGTGAAATCTATCAAATTACAAAGCATACTTAGAACTCCTATCCCTGTCTTGATTATAAAAATTCTAGGCCATTTTCTTTAATCCATAGTGACGTATGGGGTCCTTCTAAAATAAAGAACCTGTATAGAGCTCGTTGGTTTGTTTCCTTCATCGATGATCATACACATATTACATGGGTCTTTCTGATGAAAGAAATGTCTGAAGTATACTGCTGCTTCAAACACTTCAATACTATGATTCAAACTCAATACTATACCAAAATTCGTTTCCTTAAAACTGAAAATGAGAAGGAATTCTTCAGTTATTCTCTGGGAGACTACTTATCGACCGAAGGGATCATTCATATCAGCTCTTGTGTTGACACCCCACAACAAAATAGGGTGGCTAAACAGAAGAATCGTTATCTTCTAGAAGTCATTCGCTGCATCATGTTCTCTGCGCATGTCTATAAATTCTATTGGCAAGAAGTGATTCTCACAGCTACCTATCTTATCAACCGTATGCCTTCCCGTGTCCTTAAGTTTTCCAGCCCTCGAAATACCTTTCTTCAAGCTTTCCCTCACCTTTGAATCCCGTCTCTCGACTTACCTCCTAAAGTATTTGAGTGCAGTGCCTTTGCCCATGTCTATTCCCAATATCGTAGTAAATTGGATCCTCGAGCCCTTAAATGCATCTCTTTGGGATACTTTCCAACTAAAAAAGGTTACAAGTGCTACTCACCTGAGACAAAGCGAGTATATGTCACGATGGATGTCACGTTCTTTGAATAACTTCCATTCTACTCCAATACTGACTGTTAGAGGGAGAATTTGAGTGACAATCAGTTGTGGTCATCCATTCTTGAAACAACTTCGGACTCCATACTTGAATCTGTAACTTCAAAAATGACTCTAGATACTACTACCTTCATACCTGACTCCTCTCTTCTTGAACCTTCATCATCTCTGATTGTCAGTGATCGACTTCTCACCTATATAAAGAGAAAAACCAAGTTGAGTAGGTTAACACTCGGAAAGATCAAGTGCTTCAAGAGTCTGAACCAACTCCAAACTCCAAACAACTCACCAATGAGATAGATGTCGTGGTTGATGATCTGGACTTACTGATTGCAATAAGGAAATGTGTTAGGAGTTGCACCATGCATCCTATAGGGAATTATGTATCGTATGATAACTTGTCTGAACCCTATCGTGCCTTTGTGTCCACTCTCGATAATGTACAGGTTCCAACTAGTATTGCTGAAGCATTAAAACATCCTAAGTGGAGGAAAGCTGTGCAAGATAAAATTGAGGCCGTTGAGAAAAATGATACATCGTCACTAACTGAACTACCGAGTGAAAAATGAATTGTTGGGTGCAAGTGGATATTTACAATAAAATAAAATGTAGATGGGAGCATTGAGAGGTTGACGGCTAGACTCGTAGGCAAAGGATTCACTCAGTCGTATGGGATTGACTACTAATAGACTTTTGCACCTGTTGCTAAACTCAATACCATACGAATTATCTTGTCCCTCGCAGTTAATTTTGAGGGGGGTCTCCAACCTGGTTATAAAATATACTATTTTGAATTGGGATCTAGAGGAAGAAGTTTACATGAAAATTCCTCCACGTTACAAAGAAGGTTTTAATCCAACCCAGGCATGTTGTCTTAAAAAGTCCCTCTATGGGCTTAAGAAATCACCTCGTGCTTGGTTCGGTAGATTTGCAAACGTTGTTCTTAGTCTTGGGTATTCACAATGTCAATCAGACCAAACATTATTTGTCAAACGGAGGTCTAAAACATCTATTACCCTGTTAATAGTGTATGTAGATTATATCATTCTTTATGGGAATGATGAGTCTGAGTTGCAAGCTTTGAAAAAACACCTAGCTCGAGAGTTTGAAGTTAAGGATCTCTAAAATCTCAAGTATTTCCTAGGTATAGAGGTTGCACGATCCACGTCAGATATTGTAGTGTCTCAAAGGAAGTATGTGTTAGATATTCTTACCGAGCAGGCATGTTGGGATGTAAACCAACAACATCTCCTATGGAACCTCAAAAGAAGTTTAGATTGAATCTTGAAATTAGTCCCGTTGATAGGAAGAGACACCAAGGATTGGTAGGATGCCTTATATATTTCTCTCATACTCGACCAGATATTGGATTTGCAGTCAGTGTAGTTAGTTAGTTTATGCAAAGTCCCAACGAAGAACATTTGGAAGCAGTATACAGAATCCTTCGATATCTGAAGATGACTCCTGGGAAGGGATTGCTATTCAAAAGAGTGGACAAGAAAAATGTTAAAATATACTCTGATGTCGATTGGGTAGGTAATACCAGAGACAGAAGGTCTACCTTCGGTTATTGTTCATTTGTATGGGGGAAACCTTGTTACTTGGAAGAGTAAAAAACAACCTGTAGTGGCAAGGAGTAGTGTTGAGGCTAAGTATTGAGCTTTGGCTCAAGGTATATATGAAGGCCTCTGGATCAGAAAGGTCCTTAGTGAGTTTGGAAACGATTGTCCATCGCCAATTGAGTTGATGTGCGACAATCAAGCCGCAATAAGTATTGCCAAGAATCCTATTCATTATGATAGGACAAAGCACGTTGAGATTGATCGTCACTTTATCTCAGAGAAAGTCACTAATAAAGTGGCTTAACTTTTCTATGTTCCTACCAAGCAACAGGTGACAGGCATTCTAACTAAACCGTTACCAAGACCTAACTTTGAAGACCTAAAAAATAAGTTGGGTTTATGTAACATATACAAATTAGCCTGAGGGGGAGTGTTTGAAGTTAGGGCAGTTGTGTAATTTGTAAATATATTTATATATATTATTTGAATCTTCTGTAGGTTTGTTATTAGGCTTGTTAGTTAGGTGAGATTTTAAAAGAGAAGATCTTGTACTTTGATTTCATTAGGTTGTATATTTATTCGTATGTTTGGAAGGAATAAGATAAGAAATCAGAATTTCTTCAATACCTTATTTCAAATCTATTAGCTATTTGTGTATACATGTAAGTTAGATAGGTTATGGTGAAAGTTTGCTAGCTAAAATTACCTAACAAAAGTTTTTCCTTCTATTTAATCAGGTGAAATCAACTCAGAATTTAACACAAGTCATTATTTAACATTATCACACTTTACTTGGGGGTTACGATGGTTTGTACCTAATTATCTTGGGTTCATATTTTCCTCTCGTTCGACGCAGGGTCTAATTTTATTGGTTTAATAAGTTAGTATCGGTGGCACCATTTTTTTCTCATGGTATTGATATTATGAGATATTGGCAACGATAGTCATCTTGTAGTAAGGGTGGTGCCTATTTTGTCATGGATTGTCGACCTTTCCCTCCCATCAAGGAAGTGGAGATTGATCCCCTAAGGGATCGGTGGCGTCGTCCACTCTACATAGAAGCAGATGTCGTCCCTTAAGTGATCGATAGTGCCACCCACTCCAAATGGGGAGAGCCGCCTATCCCTTAAAGGATCGACTCTTGCAGGGTTGATGGGGTTATCTGTCCTTGACTGTGTTAGATGTCGCTTTTTTGGAGGGATTGGTGGTGTTGCTCGCTTGAGCTTGAGGTTATGGTGAGCTAATTTTCTTGTATAACACTTTCAATTCTATAATACATTGATTCTTGATGGGTGTGATTCCGGGGCTAATATAATGTACAGTAATTAATTCAAAGTCAACTTATGCTAAGTGTAACTCGGAATCACTTACGCACAAGTATACGCGGTCGGGAATGGCATCAAGTAATAAGTATATAAATTTATCAATCCCACAGGGAATTTGAAGCGCAATGATATAGATTAAGGGTTGAAAATGTAGGTAACAAGAATGGGTTTTAAGAGGGTTGATGTTGATGAAATATTAGATAAATAAAGTGCTAATGCAAAACTAAAGCTGCTTAATTTAATTAGAAATTACAAATAGCATAGATGTGTTACTTGGTGATATAGAAATCATGCTACTCATCCGTATAAATGCTTCCGCATTCATGGATGCGGAACTCAGCTTCTGCTGCAGTTTCACATGAATAGACTCAGGGCTTTGCACGCATTAGCGGGGTTAAACTTTAACTCCCTTTGAACGGTACGAAGAACTTCGCGCCATACTAAACGTAACGTGCTGGGTCTTCCAACAGGTTCCTCTTCCGAGTAAGCTGGAGGCAATCATACGTGGGTAGCAAAGCAACGCATACTTAACTTAATTACAACATTATAAAGTCAGTTTTTATCCTAAATCATAATTAAATACGTTTTTTAAGTTTATATGAATGACTAATGCAGGAAGGGTTGTAGTAAAGTTTAATTCAAAGCAAGCTAAGTTGTCATGAAAAAATTAGTACATACTGGACTACACTTATAGCCCCCTTTTGGAGTACTTGACTACAACCTGCCTGTACATTGCCCGTAGGTTTGCTTTTAAGCGCAAGCCTTGCGTATGCAGCTAGTGATATGGTTATTCCTAACTCCCTTCTAAAAATACTTAAGTCTAAGCATTACCTAGTGATTACTGTGAGTTTAAGCCCTTAGCATCTCCTTTTCCAAGATCAATGCTAAGCACTCACGAGTGGATGGTCAATCGACTCGAGATAGTTAAAATAACCGCCGTTCTTACTTTTTTTCCCCTTTTAACTTGATCTTTAATTTAATAGCGATACTACTTAGCTTCTCCACTTTCTTAAACTTTAATCACGCATAAAAAGTTACAGGAGATCAATTCTGAAACAAAGAACTTGTAGATTAATTTTCAAGAAATTAAAACAACTATGACTAAAGCAATAAAATAGAGTATGAGGTGCAAATGAAATGACAAACTACTACAATATCTATCTATGGAGCAATAGAGTCAATCGCTATTATTGCCAATGGCGTCTTCGTCTATGACACCGCATTGGAACTCAATTCTTCAAGGTCTATAGATGACAAAGGCCACTGGGATCTCCAAGGAGACCCCGGCGTCTCGAACGCTCATCAATGGCAGCTTCCTCTTTGAATTGGCACACCTTCTTCTTCGATTCAACTTCTATTTATAACGTCCAGGGTCTCTTGTCGACCACGCCCAATCTTCATGTCGTCCTTCTGAAATATTCTCCTTGTCGATTATTTCCGTCTCGGTTCCCTTGATTTCATGATTTGATTTCCAATTATCTCCTTCCTTTTCTGTTCTGATGACTCATCTGTTCTGTCCTTGCAACGACCTCCGACAAACATAAGACACGTCAGCAGATTTATGCTTAATAGTCTAGTTTATGCGCTTAAACGCGCGTTTTGCATCTTAAAGATCGTATTTAGCAAAGATTTCGTCATGTTGTTGGCATGCATGGCCAGATAATGTGAATGTTTACGCTGAATTTCCTTCTTATGCTATTCGCATACTTGTCCTTTTTTGTAGAATGCGTGAATTTAGAGGCTTAAATAGTGCTATTATTTAGCGCTATCAATTCTAAATTTTAGTGTATAGTAATTTTGCTATTGTATTTTAAAATTTTTGAAGATGAAAATCGTAAATTCATAATTATATTGCTATACATTTTAAGGTATATAGATTTAATTGTTGTAAACTAAATTACAATTTGTTGGAAACAAATTATAAGAAATAAATTATGTGACTTTCATAATTGTTTAAGTATAATTTATTTTTTTTAACTTTATCTCTTCGCATTAGTTCATACAACATGTCTGTTGAGATTTGTGGAGTTTAAGGAAGTCCAAAGCCACACACAAATGATGAGGAGTTCATCTTGACTTCTCTCTTGTAGAAATGTGAGACCGAATCGAACCAATATTGAGCAGCAGTACGGTATGACGGTATGATCGAAAACCTCTTCTTCTTCTTCTTTCTTTCTCTCTTCCTTCTTTTCGATAATGAACAAGGAAAAATACACTTAAGATCGTGTTGGGAAGTAAAGAGATAGAGAAGTGTTAAAGAGTTGACATAAGATGTAAAGTGGTTCAGCCAAAATCAGCCTAATCTATTGTGAAGAGCAAGATTAAAAAAGATTTACCAGGAGTTTCAAGAAAATACAAAATGAAAGCTTCTCGCAACTATAATCTACAATCTTAAATCTGGAAACTGCTACTTTAGACACCTTTAAGTTTCTGCATAATGCTTAATTCTTCTACTAATAACTGATCTTTATATAGAAGTAACTACAACAAACTTATACTGCTAATAACTGATCCTTATATAGAAGTAGTTACAACAAACTTATAACTAACTTTCTGTTACGAATCCTAATACAATATTAACAGTAGGGTATTATTAGGACTGTTTTGCTTGATTCAACTCCGTAAACTAAATAAAGATAGTATGTATGGAACATCCAGTTACAATTGATCTTGATTTACAATGTTGATTATTTCATAAAACATGTGGGTTATGTTTTTTGTCATTTGGTGGGGAGGTAGAGAATTCAAATTCATAAGTTTTGGTCATTAGTTCATACAACATGTCAATTAAGTTATGCTATGGTAAAAAGTTTTTTTTAACCTACTTAGTTTATTTCATAAATATTTATTCAATTTAGTGTTTATACTTTTATAATTTTCTACATTATAATATTATATAAAATCGACAAACTAATTAAGTAAAGCTTTTTTATCCAACAACATTAGAATTGATGGAATAAATTCATATGTCTTGATTTCAGATTACATATCATGCTTCTGTGAAGCCTATTATACTCACAAACTTTCGATCTCTTATATATTTGGATCTCTTTTTGAAATTGGGGAAGTTTGATTTGTTTTTTTTTTTCTTTCTTTTTTTTATTATTACAAATTGGGGTAATGGGGACCAACAAACCCTATAAGAGTACAACTACTCTCAAATAATATGAGATCCAAATATTGATTTCTGGACTCGAACTCGTGACATTGAAATAAATTAACACCTAATAAGATAACTAACTGTGTCATCGATCCATTCAGTTTTTTTTTTTTTTTTTTTTTTTTTTTAAATTTAGTTCACTAAGAATTGGGATAAAGAATTTGAACCAATAAACTCGAAAATAATTCGTCAACAACCGTATAGGTCAAATGGTATAATGCAAGATGATCTAAAAGTTAAGATATTACAGGTTTAAAATTATGTCAATAATATTGTTAAACTCTATAATTTTAAGAATGTTAAAATATTATTTTGGTTTATAGACTTTGATATTCATTTTGGTCACTCTCAAAAGTCTAATTTTAGCCTTTGATTTTTAAGTTTGTTCATCTTTGAACTTTTAAATTGTTCCATTTTAATTCTTGAACTTTTAAATGTTCAATCTTTTAATCTTTCTATAAAAAAAAAAAAAAACTTATAAATCTACTATTGATTCAATTGGAACGACAATTATAATTCTGAGGTGTAAATTGTGCAATTTACAAATTATGGAGGGAATAATTATAACAACACTATAATGGAAAGGAAATTTTGAAAGGTAATTTTTAAAGTTGCTTTTCATTTTATTTTTTTGTCTCACTTTCTCTGATACAATGTAGTACACTGGGTTTTTGTTTTACCCCTGCAGAAAATTTACAGCGGGGTGTGTGTTTAGTTTTAAATTCCTTCAACAAACACAAACAGACAGTGTCCACAGAAGAAACGTATGGCGGAAACAGAGCCGAAATTATCACTCTCTTTTCTGACCAACTTACCCACACCTCCACATTACTGTATGTGCATGGGACCATAACTTTGTCATTTTCTGATAATGCAATTCAGACCGATGGTTGGTCGTTGGAGATTCCTTTACCTCCCTCTTTTAATTATCTCTTTTATTTTATAAAATTGTTGCAATTAAACTTTAGATAGCTAATTCTAACTTCGCAATTTTTTTTTTATCTTCCATAACTATCATAATGTAATATAAAATATTAATATTAAATCTTGAGGAAGGGATCAACAAACCCTACATAGAGATATTCAAGCTCTCAAATAATATAAGAGTCACATACTGATTTTCACAATCGAACTAGCGTGCAGTTAAAATAGATTACCATCAAATAAGATAATCAACCAACTCATTCAATTTAATTAAATGCTAAACTATAACATGTATCATTTACTTATTAAGAAAAACGGTCGTTCAAGATTCCAATAAATCAAGTAAAATCCCAACATATATAAAGCATGTATTGTAAACAATGTGATTTGACAAGGTCTATACTAAAACTTAAGAGCAAAAAAACCTAACGTAGAGTTAATATCTCGTTTGATAACAATTTTTTTTTAGTTTTTAGTTTTTGAAATTTAAGCTTTCAATAACTATTTTACTATTTCTTTTCTATCTTGGATATCTACATTTTACCTATATTTTTAAAAATCAAACTAAAATCTGGAAACAAAAAAAGTAGTTTCCAAAAACTTATTTTGGTTTTTGAAACTTGGTTAGAATTCACTTACTTTCTTAAGAAAAGATGGAACACATTCTAATAAAGATGAAATATAGCATAGAAAATTTGAGTAAAAATAAACTTAAATTAAAAAATAATAATAATCAAAGGATTATCAAATGTGACCTAAATAACTCGGTCATCTATGATACCGTCAACGCTGCTAAGTCATCCATCTTATACTTGTTGTCCACAAGCTAAGAAAAATGTAAGGAAATGATCAGTATGAAAATACTCAAGCAATCCCTCAAGATGAAAACAATTAACCATACAACCATTACAACAATAATTGTAAGCTAAATTATCAAATATATTCCTAAACTATGAAATTTTTGTCAATATTATCTCTACACTTTGAAATGTTTCAAAAATATCCATAAACTTTACAAAATGTTTTAGAAATACCTTTGTCCTTAAATTTGGATTGAAACCGTTAAAGTTGTATTTCAAAAAATTCCATAAACTTTCAAAAGTTTAAAAAATACCCTTGGTTATAAAAAGTATTAAAAAACATCTTCACCATTAAGTTTTGAATGAAAAGTGTTAAACTTTGTTTGAATAAATATGTCCTTGACCGTTTAGAAATATTAAAGAAATTTTTACTCCAAAATGATTATTCTCTTTCTCACTTTTTTTTTAATCTAATATGATAATTAATGACAAAAAAACACATACATTATTTGAAAAATCGTACACTATTTGATCAACTAAGCTTTTTAATTCAAAATTCATAATCATAACCATCAAATTAATCAAATATGAAAAAAGACTAAATTGTTGTTGATTTTTTTTTTTTAATTCAACTATTGTTGGGATGATTTTGAAAACCTAAATTTAGTAGGTTCAAGGTAGAGATTTATTCACTTCTTTAAAGTTGAATGATAACTTATTATTGTTTTATTTGGTAGGATCGATTTCTAATTTGAATTATTAAAAAATTTAGCTTCCTAACTGTTTGAATTTAATGTTAAAATTTAGAGACAAAAAATAAATTCTCGATGACTTCATAACTGCTTTCAAATTAAGATTTTTTTTTTTTGTTAAATATTGCATCAAAATTGTCTCCAACGGGCGGCCCAACGATTGAGGTGCGGGAGGTTTGGGGCATGCTTTCTCAAGCGTCTTGGGTTCAAGACGGATGAGAAGTGCTTAAAATAGAAAAATTTTGAATTATCCTGAATATGGACGTTAGGACGTGGTATCAAACCCCAGATGTAGTGGGGTTCATATGCAACCACAAGTAGCCCGATAGGGTTAGTAACTTTGCCTAGCTCGAGGGGTTAGCTTCAATTGGCCAGTTAACCTAATAAAATATTGCATCAAGATTAAAATTAGAATTTAGAATTCATTTGTAACATTTTGATTTATTTAAACTTTTGAAATTCTTTTTATCAATGGCTAATATAACATTAAACTTGAAAATTTAAAACACAATACAACTAATAGTGTAACTAGTCGAAAATATTAGTTAAATAAAGCTAACTTTCAATGACCTTTTATTATAAGTGTTCAAATAACTCAACAACCCGAACTAGCCCAACCAAATTTAATACTCAAACACACACACTAAGAAATGTTGATAGATTCACCAACCCAAAACTTTTTGTTGGTCCAAAAAATCTCCTTAACTCAACTTCATGTACACCCCTACTTTCTTATGTATCAAAAAACAAAGAAAAATGATATGAGAAATATATTATGAAATTAATTTCAAGTACTAATTATTTAATTAATTAAACAAATAATATTGAATTTATAGGTTAAAAGTAGAAAGATAGAAAAAAAAAACAATCTGTTATAATTAAATATGCAAGGTATTTGAAACAAAATTTTAAACATTTTTATAAAAAAAACAATTAATGATATAATTATTCATTTAATTAAACAAATAATATTGAATTTATAAGTTAAAAGTAGAAAGATTAAAAAAAAATCTGTTATAATTAAATATGCAAGGTGTTTAAAATTTTTTTTTTAACATTTTTATAAAAAAACAATTAATGATACAAATATTTTATAAATTTTTCATAGCCAAAGGTATTTTTGAACTTTTTTTAAGTTGAGGAATATTTTTGAAGCAAAACTTTAATGGTTTGCATCCAATTTTAACGACGAGGGTATTTCTAAAACAATTTTGTAACATTCAGGAATATTTTTAAAACTTTTCAAAGTTCATAGGTGATGTTGACAAAAATCTCATAATTCAAAGGTATGTTTGATAATTTAGCCATAATTATATAGTTTCAAACAATGCATTCAATTACTTAACTCTAGTCCAGCTCACTGCCTGCATATAGTTATGCATGTGCATATCTAGACTCGTTGATTAATAGTGAGGCATGTAAACTTGGACCATTATTCAATATAAGTAGTTATGCATGTGCACATGAACTAGATGTCTCTATATGTAGTTTAATCGAGCGTGACTTGCATTCGGTGTCGGTGAGTGCGGTGGAGCAATGGGAACGAAAGGCAGCATGGATAGGTGGTCGGATGAAGAGCAAGGGTGTGTCTAGTATTATTAAATCATTAATGAAGTATTTAAAATTAAGTAGTACTTTAATAACTTGAACCAAACGTTACATTATTTGTCATTTATAATAACTCCCTTTTTAGTTAAATTATAATGGGAGGAAGGAGGATTCGAACACATGATAAAAATTTTATAGGAATACATTGATGTTGTTGTATTATTATTTTGAATTTTGTTTATTTTCTCATAAGAATTTTAACATCCTAGTGTTGTAGAGTCAGACACTATGTTTCATAACAATAGCCAAAGTGCGTACAACAGAAAAAGAAAGAATGAATTTAAAATTCACACGTTAAGTGACATGTTTACCCTACCAACTGAATATGTCGAAAACACACACACATATAGAAAATTTAAAAAAAGATTCCCTTAGGAAAGAAGGATTGTCTAAATTTGTGTTTGGAGGTGAGAAGAAGAAAAGACTGTTGGATGTAGGGGATAGCACAGTGATAATTGGAAAAGTGTGGGAAAGACTTAGGGGACAGAATGTGTGTTTGTTAATGCCTTGAGAAGTTTGAAGTGGAAGCCATTGCTTCAGAAATACACAGCCTTTTTGTATTTTGGATCAAACTATGTTCTGTGTTGGAACAGTATACAATTCTTTTTTTAACATTAAAAAATAGCAGACAAATGCTAAAGTTCATCTTCACGCTTACACTGTTTCTCAAAAGTATTGTTTCAATCATTTAATTATTGCGTGTATTTTTTAGTTCTTTTTTTCAGAAACCCTCATTGCTTAATCCCCTGCCTTTCTGGATATTTATGAGCATTTTAGATGGGGCAATTTAATTTGTGGTATTTTTCTTTTCTAGATTTTACTAATAACAAAGAAATTGTATGAAATGGATAGTTTAAATAGTTGATAAAAAAATAAAATAAACATAAATAAATAAATTGTAGATAAAAACAATCAAATAATTATTAAATAATAATACTGTTAATTTTATGCTGTTTTAGACATTAGATATTTATAACAAGGCTAAATTATCAAACATATCCTTGAACTATGAGGTTTGTGTCAAACATGCCTCTCAACTTTTAAAAGTTTCAAAAATACCCTTGAACTTTAATAAACGTTTCAAAAATACCCTTGAACTATAACATGTAATGCTAAGGGCATTTTTGAAACGTTTATTAAAGTTCAGGGATATTTTTAAAACATTTAGTAAAATTCAGGGATATTTTTGAAACTTTTCAAGGTTGAGGGGCATGTTTGACACAAACCCCATAGTTCAAGGGTATATTTGATAATTTAGCCTTATAACAAAGATTCAGTGTTATTTTATAAAAGTTTAGGGAATTTGAATCGTAATATTTTGATGTACAATTTTGCAAACCATTGAGATATTATACTGGTCGTTGACACTAGAGGATTTGTATATTTGAGATTTTTTTCTTCTATACATTAGGATTATGTTGAAACTTTGACACTATACGGAGACAAAATTTTAAAGTTGGTTGAAATCTATTAGTTTCAAGTTTCACTTTTTATTAGTTTCAAATTTTAAACTTTTTATCAGTTTCAAATTTTAAACTTTTTATCAGTTTCAAATTTTAAACTTTGACAACATATGGAGACAAAATTTTTTATTGTTATATTTGAATTTTTCTAAAATTTAATTTGACATCAGTAAAAATTTTTTTATTGTTATATTTGAATTTTTTATTGTTATATTGCTACTCATGAAAATCTTCATATTTATATGTTAGGAAATTTTTTGTATATAGCAAATTCTAGTATTCATATTTAAATTTTAGTGACTTTTTAAACATATTCCATATATAACAAAATATTTAACTTTCATAATTTTAATCAATTTTACTTCATTAAAGGCCATCAATTTAACATTATTAAAGCCATGCATTTAAATTTTTGCTATATTTAAATTGTTTTCTAAAATTTTGTCATCCCTAGATTTTTTTTTTATTTATTCATCAAACCCCCTATATATTAGGGCTGTAAATTGTAAAGTTTTACCTTTCAAGAATTTATCTCATTGTATATATTATTTGTTTAATTTATCTATAAATGTTTTTTTTTCTTTTGACATCTACTACTTTAAATGTTCATATCTTTAAAAGTTATATTAAATATCTGAATTTCTATAATTCAATATCTGTGATTTGGTTGGGAAGAATTTACACTAACACAAGTTAGTCACAAGGGACGTGAAATATAAAATATTAGTTGTTGATGGCAAATTTTAATTAGCTTCACAGAACCAAACAGAGCTTTAGCGGCATTGCGTAGTAAATTAAGTAATCATGGATTGAGTTACTTTTGGGTTGACTCGAACTAATTAGAATTAATTATTAATTTTAAAAATATATTTTTACCTATAAGGTCATTATGAATGTGTATATTTATTTTATTTAATCATTATTTTTTATTTTTATTCCCCAAAATTCTTTATCCTAAGCCTTTAAGATGTATATATATCATAATATAAATTGAATTTAAATTTGAGGGGTTAAAAGAAAAGTTATTACGTCGATTTCTATCAAAATTGAAAATAAGTAACAATTGTATTCAAATTAAAAATAAAAGCAACCTATTTACTCAATCCAACCCAACTAATAATATAAGGGTTGAAATGAGTTGGGTTTCTCAAATATATAGGGTGTGTTTGTTTTGGGATGAGAGGAGGTGTTGGACCTTCCAATACCTTGTTTGGCTCAAGGTGTTCATCATCTCCTCTCATCTTCTTTTTTTTTTTTTTTTTTTTCTTAACATTTTTTCATCTTTTTATTTGTATTTTATTTGTTTTATTATTTTATTTTTTTATGTTTGATATATTTGTGGTTATAATATTATTATTATTTAAATATATTAATATACCTGTATATAATTATACTATTATTATATCAAATGTTTATTTAAATAAATTTGAATTTTGAAAATTAAAATATATATATATACATATATATATTATCTCTTGATATATGACAATAAATTTTAATATTTTTTATTTGTAAAAAATTAAACATTTTCTATTCTTTAGTAATAACAAAAAAGTTTATAAAACTTCAATTGTTAAAAATAATCATTTTTATAAATTTATAATTAAAAAAATATTATAAAATAATGTATTTTTTTAATATTAACCATATGTACATCAATTTATTATGAAAACAACAATTAAATTTAAATGATTTATACATATTGAATTTTTATTCATAATTGACGATAAGTTAAAAAATATGAACTTATTTCAATAAATTTAAAATTTTTGAATTTATTTTATTTGTTACAAAAATGAGGTTCAAATTTTTTACTCTTGTACTAAGCTAGACTTTAAAATAATAGTAGGAGTAGATTTATAATTTTTTATTTTTTGGAAGGGGTGAATTAATTTAAATAACTTTGAGAGTTTTGTTTGTATATACAAAAAAAACTATGAGTTCTAAGACTTGTATGAGTCAACATAGGGATTAAAATTTATTTTACATTATAAAAAAATAACAATAAATTCTAAAATTCAGGGGCAGTACTTTTTTTCTTTTTTTTTCTTTCATGTAATAATTATTATCAAAATGTGATTGAGTTCAACCAAATGAAGTTTTGAGTGTAGAAACTGGTATTTGACTCTCATATTATTTGAGGGTTGATCTTCCTCTACTAAAAAAAATTGTTTCTTTTTTAATAATAAAAAAAATTACTATCAAGATTTTATAATGACTAGTTTAACTAAATGATTTATTTTTATTTTTTAGTTCATTCTTTTTTAATAAATAGAATCTTGTTATTTTTTTTATTATTATTTAAGTCTAACAAATCTTGAAATAAATAAAAATTTACAAATATTTTAAATTAGTCAAACTTCATTTTGTTTGTATGAAATTTTTGCTCATTATTATTTTTTAATTCAAGAATATTTAGGTGTGAGAAATTCAAAACTCCGTTTCTTTTGAATATGAACATTAATATGATCAAGATTGGTATGATATTGATTTTATATTACTTATAATTTATTTAGGATAGTGATTATATTTTCATACTTGTGTTAATAACTAAAGATTTGAAAATAAGTTCATTATTAAAAAAATTATAAGAATAGATTAAAAAAACTATATTTTAATATCTCATCTCATTTCCCTCCACCCTAAAGAAGGTTTTTCTGTTATTTCATCTCATCTCTCTGCACCCCAAACAAGGTTCTTTTGCTCTCAACATCTATGTCATCTCATGTGCAGTCGTCTCCATAGCGTCCACCAACCCAAGACTTTGAGTTGGTCTAAAAAATTCCCTTAATCCAACCAAACTTCACGTACAATCCTACCACTCTATCTTGGATTTTTGAGTTGTCTGAAAAAATAGAGCCCAACTAGCTTTTAATATGCGTCCTCCACAACTAAGCATAGTAGTGAGTTTGCTCATGCCATATGTTCACCATATATTGAACCAACTCAATGACATTTAGTTTTATATCACTCAAGAGTTGGCCCTCTATTTCAGGTTTGCGTTTTTGAAATTTTTTGTTCTCCATTGTTTTTTTAATCAAATTAATCTAATTCTAATACGGTAAATTGAAGGCCGAAGCTAGAGCGCACTCTGTATACGCAAAATATGTTGTGCAAATAAAGCAACGAAACATATAAGACTACGAGGCAGTTAGGTGCATCGAAAGCGACCCGAAAGTTTAGATTGAACTCTTAAATTTGTTTAGTTGGCTGATTTTATCAACCCAATAAGTCACCACTAAATAGGTTTATTGATGTCAACCAGAGCATGATGAGTTAAAAATTCAACAGAGTATCCAAGGACACAAGGTTGAAAATGATTTTTATTTTTTAAGACTAAACTAAATTTCCATTAACCAAACACTCAAGACCAAACATAAGAAGAAAAACTAGGAAGAAAGAAAATTCTAAAAAAGTTACAAAAGTTTGCACCACGGCCTTATTTAAATAGAGTAACAAGACTTTGAAAAGATAGCTCATAATCTTTCTTCAACACAAACAAAGTTTATGCTTTATAGACTTCGAGGTAATCCAACATCCCTAAAGACTAATGAGGTAGCGTAAAACTCCCCTATACATGAATGTATAAAGGAACTTTACATTTTTGTGATGTGGCATTATTAAGAGACACAAAAAATTATTTTTTAAATAAAAATTATATAAATTTTTGTGGCACATAATGATGCTACATCACCAAAATGTAGAGCTTCCTACATATGTATAGGAGAGTTTTACTCACTGAAGTGTATGACTCCACCAAAAAAGGGAGTCGCACCAACAAGAATGCACCTGACTCACACATAACAAACACCAAACCCCTTGACTTCCCTCTTCACGAAGAGTTGGGCTAGAATAAAAGTCTAACTCTTGAGCGATCGATCCCCCGCCAAGGACCCCAAGTCTCCTTGTGGGACTGGACTTCAATCCCCTACATTGATCTAGTTGTCCCCTCTAAAAAAAAGCCTCAATCTTTCTTCGATTCGTTGAAACAATCATCTTCTTCGAGCCCGTGTTTGATCCGCACTGACTCAATACCCCTGCCATCAAAGCTTTCAAAAAACTACTACTGCATTCAAAGTTCCTACTCTTGCTTTCATCTTCCATTTTCTAATGTTTTGGATTTCAATGAACTTCACTAGTTGACTCAATCTTTGGAGAGCTTTTTTCAAGCCCCTAACTCTCGGCCCAGCAAAGTCACCTTTCCAATACTTTTTTCTTTGGGTCAATTAGAGGAATGACTACATCTAGAAAACTTATTAAGTAAGTGTTCTTTAAATTTTAAATTTATGTCCAATTTTTAAATTCAGAAAATTAATCATTAAATTATAAATGACCCTGTTCACACGAGATTTCCAGAGAAATTTAAATTCGTGGAGTTGAACTTGATATTTGAGATGGGTTTGCAAAAATGGTTCGATCTCTATGACTTGATCTTCTGATTCGTTCTCTCTGAATGAATGTTCTTGATTTGAAGAACAATTTGAAGAACAAAATGTGTGTTCATCGTATTCAACTACTCGTTTATGGAATTATTTGCCTTTCGAAGTAAATTTTGCCTTCGAAATGACGTTTGATCTTCAGAACCGTGGAGAAACCTCAATTTTTGTGAATTCCCCCCAAGTTCCAAAAAAATTTCCCCTGGCAATGAACAGAACACCTCTATTTATAGAGTTCTCGTGAATCATGGGCTTGGGCCCTAATGGACCTTTGGGCCTGGCCTATGGGCTTAGCCTTTTGGGCTTGGATTTAATGGTTTGGTTCACTTTATCTGGTTTTTATTTTGGCTCAAATTCAAGATAAACCAATTTTGATTTAATTAAATTTTGAGAAATATTGTCCCAAAATTTAATTTAATTTCCCCACTAAATTTGAGATGATGACGTGACAGCCTGTAGTTGGCCAAAATTTCTCAGTCAATAAATGCCCATTTTCGAGGTTTATGCACAAACATGTGTGGATGAATCTCGAAAACTATAATATCGAGTCAAAGCACGAGCTTGTTTATTCTTGCTTCAGACTTCAACTCTATGAAGCGTCAAATTAATCGAAATATATGAATTTAGGTCATAATTTCGATTATTTTTCTTGACATATTTTCTCCATGTTAATCTATCACATTCTGAAACTTGGTCAAAATTATGATTTTCTATATTTGGCGTGAAGAGATTGAAATTTAGTAGAATTTATGCTTCACTTAATTCCAAATTGACTTTTTGCCCATGTCAAAATTTCAACCCAATTTCGCATTTGAATGGGCAAAATTTAAATCATGTCTATATTTGAGATAAAATTAAAATTCTATAATTTGGATAGAATTAATTTTATCAAGTTTAAATTGAGGTAAGATTTGGGTTACACTCAATTATTTTTATCAAGTCCTACTTAATTTTGGAGTAATATTTGAGCTTGAATCTTGAATCCAACTTAAAATGATCAAAGTTGTGTTCAATTTATTTAACCTGCATCGGAGAGAACTTGACTACCCCCAAGTATTTGGCTAAACAAGAAAAAAAAAAAAAAAAAAATCACTTGTGTTTCAATTTTTAGATTGCACAATTTTAAATTTGAGAAGTTCAAACTCTTTTTGAACATGGTAGAACTTCAAAAATAGAAATTTTGAACAAAAGAGAAATTTTAAACTTTAAATGAATCTTCAAAAGTATTCCATATCAATTGGCCATGTCATCAATAAAGTCTAGTCACTTCCAAGGTGTCTTTCTTTTTTTTTTTTTTAAAGCTCCAAAAATAGTATATATATTCAATATTCTAGTTGGATTATTTTTCTGATCAAATATATGAATATGTATATTTTTTGCTGAGGCCTTTAATTTCTCGTATAAAACAGGATTTTTTTTCCCCTCTAATATAGGTGATCAAAACTGAAAATCTCCAAGAAACTAAATTTAGAAGATAAAGATTTAAAAATGTAAATTTAAAAAATCTCAAATATTAAAGATAAAAGTTGATAAATCTAAAATAATGATATTTATTGTGTCAATCTTCCATATAATTTAATTGATTATTGTGCTTAATTATAGAAAATATGGTTTATTTGATCTAAAGGGTGATTTGCTATATATTTAGTGAAAATACTTTCAAATGTATTTTTTTACTTTGATTTTCTAAATGATAAAAGGAAATTAAAATTGAAAAAGGAAAATAAAAAGAAACGTGAAAAGGGAAAAATGCAAATTGAATAAGAAAAGGAAACTTATAATTTTGGCCTTACGTTGAATATCTATTAGAAGCTTTCCGTGTTGCAAGTAATCGATAATAGGTTGTCACCAATCTTCCTCTTCGATCTCATAGACAAATTTGGCATCAACTTGTTCATATTGATCTTCACTTGGTGCAACTATCCATTTTTGGCAGACAGTGATGTTCACAGGTGCATCTTTTGAAATTGACAAGGCAGTAGCTAAATTTGCTAGTTCATCGGCCTTCATATTTTCTGACCTTGGGACGTGTGTTAATATTATGCTGTCAAACTTCTCCCATAATTGTCTTGCACATATAAAATAAGTTTCAAGTCTTCATGCTTCACTTTGTACTTGAGTAACAACTGATTTATTATCAGCTTTGAATCTCCATAGACCTCTATATTTGTTATTCTAATTTCCAAAGCCATTTGAAGTCCAATGATAAGTGCTTGATATTTGGCAACATTATTTGAACATAATTTACCAAGAGTGAAGCTATATGGCAACATGTGTTTCCCTAGTGAGATGAAAATAATACCAACTCTTGCTCCATTCCTCTGTGCTGCACCATCAAAGTACATAGTCCAAGGCTCATTGATTTCAACATAGAAAACTTTTTCGTCTGGTAAATCTTCACATAATTTCCAGTCTGATGGAATTGGATGGTTGGCCAAGAAATCAGCTAATGCTTGTCCTTTAACGGCCTTTTGTGGTATGTTAACAATGTCATATTGTTGAAGTATAACTGGCCACT
This sequence comes from Sechiopsis laciniata, assembly GCA_037833695.1. Lineage (NCBI taxonomy): Eukaryota > Viridiplantae > Streptophyta > Magnoliopsida > Cucurbitales > Cucurbitaceae > Sechiopsis > Sechiopsis laciniata. The sequence continues at coordinate 21,660 of JBBMKA010077022.1, read as the reverse complement.
TAGCAAGAAGCCCCAAAATGACAGGCCTAGATAAGATATATTTGAAGGGATCAGCTTTTGCCACCAAATGTATAGTGAAGGCTTGCATATAATGCATTAATTTATCAATAGCAAAATATAAAGCGAGACACATTTTTTCACTAGGGGAATAATTCAGCTCTGCTCTGACCAACGTTCTGCTTAAATAATAGAGAACTTGTTCCTTGTTATTTTCTCTCTCTTGTGCCGGAAGTGCTCCAATAGATCGTTCTTGAGCAGAAATATATAGGATTACCAGCTTCCCTGTTATAAGGGCGCCTAAGACAAGGGGGTTAAGTAAATATTTTTTTATGCTTTCCAAGGCGTTCCGGCATGATTGATCCCATTCAAAAGTTTCATTTTTTCTCATCAATCTTTGAAAGGGCTGACATCGGCCGGCTAGGTTGGGTATGAATCTTCTTATATAGGCTAAATGACCTTGCAGACTTCTCAACTCATGTAAGTTCCTTGGACTTGGCATTTTTTGAATGGCGTCAATTTTTTACTAATCAATCTCGATCCCTCGATGTCTTACTACAAAACCAAGCAACTTTCCAGAGGTTACCCCGAATGTGCACTTGAAAGGATTCATTCTTAGTTGATACTTTTTTAGACGATTAAAAACTAACTTCAACTCTTCTAGATGGTCATGTCGTATTTTAGACTTGACCACTAAGTCATCGACATAACATTCAAATATCTTCTGCATGGTATGCTGGTAAGTGGCTCTTACATTTTTTTAATCTGAAGGGCATCACCTTATAACAATATATTCCTTTCGGAGTTCGAAACGCTGTCTTTTCTTCATCTTCGAGGGCCATTCGAATTTGATTATATCCAGACGACCCATCCATAAATGATAAAATCTCATGACCGATGGTGGCATCTACCATGATCTCTGTGATGGGAAGTGGGAAGTCATCCTTCGGGCATGCATTGTTTAAGTCTCGAAAATCAACACAAATGCGAAGTTGGCCATTTTTCTTTCTGACTGGGACAATGTTTGCAATCCATGTAGGATATTTTACCTCGTGAATGAATCCTTCCTCTATCAATTTATTGACTTCTACCTTAATTTGAGGAATGAGTTCTGGACGAAAAGGTAGTTGAGTTTGCTTGATGGTTCGATATCCTAGTCTGATTGCAAGGCAATGAACTGCTACTTTTGGGTCAAGTCCTAGCATTTCTTTGTAGGACCAAGAAAATATGTCTTTATACACAATGAGAAGACTCATATAATCACCTTCTTCGTCACGAGTAAGTGATGCACTTATAAAAGTAGGGGGTGACTCTTCTTCAGTGCCAAGATTCACCTCTTTTAGTTCATCTATTGTCGATTGACTTCCATCTTCAAAGGGCATCGGCGCCTCTTCGACGTCTTCTTCAATCATTTCATCATCTAGAACTTCCTCTACAGTAATATGATGAATAGAAGTCACATCTTCCTTTTCGTCTACATTTTCTTTCGTGGCTTTGTAATGATAATATCATGTTGCTTTACTTTTAATGAGCCATCTGTATCTATGGAAACAAACATTTTTAGGTTCATTCGGGAAGGAATTGAGCTGTAGATTTTCCATCACATGTTTCTTCATTTGAAACCTTCAATATATTGGAAGGTTGTTCTTCCCTTTTCATAGTAACATTTAATCTGTTGAAAGCTGACTCCCGCGTGATTAGGGTTATTGGTGAATTACTTCCTTCTACAGACACCATATTTAACCTTTGAAAAACTGAAGGTTGTGTTGAGTTAGAAGCAATTTGTAGATTTTCACTTTCTGTACTAGTCACACCTAGTCTGATAAAGACTGAAGATCGTGTAACTACAAGTCCCAAACGATCAAAGAGTGAAGTTCTAGGCTCTGGACTTTCTTTCTTATCTTTAGAATCATTGACTTCTTCAGCCATTATATAGAGTGCATCAGCAAATTTTTCCTTTCCTTTTGTAATTATGCGAACTAGCTCCAGAGGCTTATATCCCAGTCCCGCCTTACAAACAGGCAAAAAATACCCTTCATTTCTTAGATGCTTTTGTGTTTAGGACAATTCGCCTCTGTCATCAAAGATCTTTAGACTTTTAAACTCAGTATGAGTTATAAAGTCGTTACCTGCCTTTTCTAATAGCTTGTAGCCATTTGGATCGAATCCTTCCTTCGTTCGTTTATCTGGCAATTTAGATTTTACCTGCTCACCCCTAACTTCTTGCTTTGCCATCTTTGTAAGAGGTACAACAAAATTTTGCTTCAATATTTCAATGTCACCAACCTTCAAGCTATTTGAACATTCTTTAAATGGTGACTCGCCTTTTGTTCGTCTCGATAAAGGAACATAACATAGAACAGGAAGGCTTGATTTAGGCTTCTCCAAAGTTGGCATTTTTCTGTTTTTAAACAATTCAGCTTCTGATTCCTTGCTAGGTGCTTTATCTTGGTGGCTATTAGAAGTTTTTACTTTAGCAAGCTTTTCATTTACTTTGATTACTAGTTGTTCTTGATTGTTACTTCCCTTAATCAGAGGAATTTTTGTTGGTATTAGTTCTTCCACATTGTCACTTTTCAAATAAAATTTTACGTCTGCAAAATGAGATTCAGCTTCCGAAAAAGGATTAACATCAGCATCGACTTTCTTAACCCCGTCTTGATAATATTTAAAGCATTGGTGTAGCGTGGACCTTATTACCCCATTTTCATGTATCTAAGGGCGCCCTAATAATACCTTATAAGTGGTACAAGAGTCAATAACATGAAATAACGTGTTTACTTTTAAATCATCTATGATAATATCTAGACGAATCATTCTGATTGCTCATTGTTTGACCTGATTGAAACCTTGAATCATCAACTTACTATTTGATAATTCTTGCATTGGGATGCCAAGATATTTCAAAGTCGTCTTAGGCAATAGATTTATCGTAGAACCATTGTCAATGAGAATTTGGCTAATCTTCTGTTATCTAATGTATCTAGAAACAAATAATGGTCTATTATGGGGTTTCGACCAAACCAATAAGTATTTATCAGTAAAATTTATCGACATGCAACACAAATCAATTGTATTTTCTTGAGAGGTAGATTTAGTTGAAGCCTCAGGATCTTTTAATGCATCGGCAAGATTATTTTTAGTCTCTTGAAGGAACGCAAATAAATCATTTACTGTAAAGAATGATAATTCTTCCAAGCTTGTTATTTCCTTTTATGAGCTAGAAGAAGCAATATTATCTTCTACTATGTTGGTAACATAACATGTAACAATTTCATTAACATCTCAAAGAAAAGTATTTGGAAAAAATTCCTTCAAGGTTATTAGCTGGCGAGGTCGAGCGATTGCTTCATTTTCTTCCACTATAGGCCTAGGCTTTCTTTTGTTTCTTTTCACTTTTTCCGTTGGAAGCTTACTTATCCTTGTGTAATCTCTGAATGGGTGAGATTCCTTACGAACAAGCTTTTATTTTTGCTTCTTTCATCGAGTGACAAGGGTCCAACCACCATCTTTATCATCATTTTTCTCGGACTCCTTTAAGAAAATTTTTTCTTGAAAACTCTTCTTAGAGATAAGTTTTTCTTTAACCCACACAACAGTTGGTTCGAATGAACCAAATTGAATCAGGCATCCTTTTAGATCATGAGGAGATCTCGTAGGTGGTCGCACAATTGAAGGCGACACTACAGTAGAATGATTTGTTTGAACTATCTCATCAATTTCTAGTTCAATCTTTCTCACTTGAGCCAGCTTTAAAATGATTTCTTTCAATACAAAGCACTTCTCTATTGGATGACCAAGGACTCTATGATACTTACAATAGTTCGGGTCATTAACCTTTTCCATTTCCTCTAGCCTCTTACATTCGGGAAGTACAATCAGTTGATTCTCCAGTAGCTGCTCCAGCATATCAGTAACATCTGAATCTGGAAAAGGGTACACCTTTTCCTGCCTTTCTTTAAGAGTCAAGCGTCGTTTCTCATTTTCATCTTGATGCCTTTCTGTTGTCTTTGTCTTTTCTTTTGGAGTGAATTTAAGCGGGGTCGTATTAATGACCATGGATTCTCTCGTAGCACCTTTGGAGTGAATTGTACCAATAGCAACTTTGGAAATATTTTCAAAGTTCTTTATTTCATTCTTCTCTTTTTTTACATCTAGGAGTGGAAAGTTTTTGTTTCCTCTGGCAGCAATACTTAACTCCATATCGTGGGCGCACGTCGCTTATTCCTCAAATGTATGAGGTTTTATGCCTTATAGGATGTAAAGAAGTTCCCAGTGCATACCTTGGGTGTACATATTCACAACAGATAGTTCAGTCAATCGATTTTTACAATCTAGACTTAGAGCCCTCCAACGCTTAATGTAATCAATGACAAGTTCACCCTTTCTTTGTCTTGTGTGTGTGAGCTCAGTCATGTTTACGGTCCTCCCTGTACTATAAAAATGATTCAAAAATTCTCTTTCGATCTAGTACCAACTGTCAATAGTTTCAGGCTCTATATCAGTGTACCAGTCAAAGGCATTTCCCTTCAAAGTCTGGACAAATTGTTTTACAAGGAGATCTCCACATGTTTCAGCATTTTCACAAGTCTCAACAAAATGAGGGATATGTTGGTTTAGGTTTCCTTTTCCATCAAATTGCTGAAATTTTGAGGCTGATACCGAATAGGCATTCTCAAATTATCAATTTTTTTAGTATATGGTTTAGAATATATGAGATAATTTTGAGGAGGCCCACCATATTGAGCTCTGATGGTGTTTGTGATCATATCATTAAGTTGTTGGACAGACACTGAAGTTACAGAAGTCGATTGTTGGGGTTGAACTTCTTGCATAAGAGTCTTCCCTTTTCCATTAGCCTTTACAACATGTGTTTGGCTAGATTCAGCAGCATCTTGAGTCTCAAGGTAGTGCTTTAGAGAAGTAATTTCAAACTCTTTATCCCCAACTGTTTTCAATAGCATCTCTACTTTTCTTTCTAGTTCTGCTATTCTCCATCGCCCAATGTATTTGCATCGGCCATCATCACAGACATGATATCAGGAGTCGAAGTCTCTTTCGGTTGATCGACGGGAGTAGTGACTTAGTCGAATAATGGATTATTTTTTACATAGGTTTCATAAAAAAAACCCTTATATTTGTCTTGTGATACTTTTCGATATCCCCTTGGGAGTCAATTGTAGCTCATTGGTCTCGATTGACTTGGAACGATTGCGCGTGGCAGGTCCAATGTAAGTTCTTAAAGTAGCTGCCTTAGATGCAACATTATGTGTTGCAATCGGGACTTCTGAAGCAGCGGTCTTTGATTTAACTTTTCCAATCATGGTTCTTTTATTTATGCGAGAGATTAAGATGAGAGGTAGAGATGTCCCACTGGGCGTGTCAATTTGTTCACACAAGATTTCTAGAGAAATTTAAATTCGTGAAGTTGAACTTGATATTTGAGACGAGTTTGCAAAAATGGTTCGATCTCTATGACTTGATCCCCTGATTCATTCTCTCTGAATGAATGTTCTTGATTTGAAGAATAATTTGAAGAACAAAATGTGTGTTCTTCGTATTCAACTACTCGTTTATGGAATTATTTGCCTTTCGAAGTAAATTTTGCCATTGAAACGACGTTTGATCTTCAGAACCGTGGAGAGACCTCAACTTATGTGAATTCCCTCTCAAGTTCCAAAAAATTTTCCCCCTGGCAATGAAGAGAAAACCTCTATTTATAGAGTTCTTATGAATCATGGGCTTGGGCCTGGCCCATGGGCTTAGCCTTTTGGGCTTGGATTTCATGGTTTGGTTCACTTGGTCTGGTTTTTATTTTGGCCCAAATTTAAAATAAACTAATTTTGATTTAATTAAATTTTAAGAAATATTGTCCCAAAATTTCATTTCATTTCGCCACTAAATTTGGATAATGACGTGGCAGCCTCTAATTGGCCAAAATTTCTTAGTCAACAGTCCCTTCTACCCTTCACATTAATTATAATTTCAGGCCAGAGTTAATTTATTCAATTTTACATTCAGTTGCAGTTATATTTTATATTCGGGTTTTAATATGCCAGCTCAGTGTTTTATTTTCTGATGGGAAGATCAATTAACCAATTCTTGGGTTAATTAATTTTAGTCATTTGCTTAGCTAATGATGCTGATGTCATTTGTATAAAATCCCCTTTCTCCCTCATTTTGTACTCTCTTTCTCATTTTTTTGAAATCCTAATAAAATACCAGCAAAGTCTCTGTTCTGCATAGTGGAGTAGGTGAAAACCGAACCACTTAAATCTATCAGTGTTCTTCTTCTCCTTCCCTCTCTTTCTGTTTCTCTGTGTTTTTGTTTTACAATCTAGTATCAGAGCGCCTGGATTAAAACATTCGCGATTTTGGATCTTGCCCCAGTTTCTTAATCAAGAAGATCTGGTTTCGATGTCTGCCAAATTTGAAGTAGAAAAGTTCGACGACAAAGGTGATTCCGGCTTATGGAAATGCAAGATACAAGCGTTATTGATACATCTGAAGGTTTCGAAAGTTCTTGATGATGTTCCGTTCTCAAAAGACTCTGAAAAAGTGAAGGCTCCAAAAGAATCTCAAGATCTAAGTAAGTCAATCATTGATTCTGATGTAGAAGAGATGAAACAAATCACTTATAGTACTGTAATCTTGCACCTATCTGATTTTGTTCTTCGTAGAATTGGGGAAATTGATAATATAGTTGATCTCTGGAAAAAAATTAGAGGAAATCTATGTCTCCAAGTCTATTACTAACAAAATATATCTGAAAGAGCGCTATTTTGGATATAAAATGGATCCTTCTAAAGAACTTGAGGAAAACGTAGATGACTTTAACAAAATTTGTATGGATCTTGTAAATGCTAGAGAAATACTCAATAGTGAAAATCAATCTGTCATATTATTGAATTCTATTCCCGATAGATACAAAGAAGTAAAATCAGCTATGAAATATGGTCGCGATGGAGTAAGTGTTGACACTATTCTGAATGCTTTGAGATTGAAAGAACTAGAATTGACAAATGAGAAAAGGGAGTCAGAAGCTATGTTCATTAAGGCAAAAACTCAAAAAAAGTGACAATACAAGAATAACAAGATAGGAAAGAAACAAAGCAAGAAAGTAAATCTTTCAGAACAAAAGCGAAAAGTTATTTGCAATTATTGCAATGAGGAGGGACATATTAAATTTGATTGCCCGACTTTGAAAAGAAAAGGGCGTTTGCCAATTCGAAGAGAATACCCAGACTCAACAAATATCTTAGAGGGTCATGAATCTGTTGAATTGTTGGCTGTTACCGAGGATTAGGAGAGAGCATCTGAATGGATTCTAGACTCTGGATGTACCTTCCATATGACACCCACTCGGGAATTCTTCATAGAGATGACTGAGATTAATAGGGGGAAGGTAACTATGGGCAATAATGAAAAATGCCAAGTTAAGGGAGTTGAAACCATGAGATTGTTGTTGAAAGATGGCACTATGAAGCTTCTTTCAAGCATTCGTTTTTTTCTTGGTCTAAGAAGAAATTTAATTTCTTTAGGAACACTTGACAAATCTAGTTATGGATATGAATCCAACAATGGTCTTATGAAAATACATAAGCAAGGAATCAGTAAGTTGATAGGCACTATGAAGAATGGGCTATATGTTTTAGATGGCATGGCAATTACAAGGGAGTTAAATACTGCTTCTGAATTGGTTTCAAAGGAAACAAAGCTATAGCATGATAGGATGGCTCACATTAGCTTAAAAGGACTTGATTGTTTATTCAAACAAGGACTTCGTGGGAAAACAAAGCCTGAAGAGATTCTGTTTTGTGAAGAATGTATTATAGGAAAGTCAACAAGACAAAAATTTGAAAGAGCATCCTATAAGACTCAAGAGCTGTTAGAATATGTTCATTTTGACTTGTGGGGACCTGCAAATGGAGGAGCAAAGTATTTCTTATCTTTGATTGATGATTTTTCTAGAAAATTGTGGGTATATTTGTTAAGAAGCAAGGATGAAGTGCTTGAAAAATTTGTAGAATGGAACAAGTTAGTTGAGAATCAAACAGATAAGAAACTTAAGACACTTATAATTGACAACGGTTTGGAATATCCCAACAAAAGGTTCCAAGATTATTGTGTTAAGAATGGAATAAATAGACATCTCACAGTTTTGGGTCCACAACAAAATGGTTTAGCTGAAAGATATAATAGAACAATCTTGGAAAAGGTTAGATGCATGATGATTAATGCAGGGGCTACAAAGAATTTTTTGGGCGAGGCTATTAACACAGCTGCCTATATAATAAATCAATCCCCTTCCACGGCACTTGACAACAAAACTCCCCAAGAAATATGGACTGGACAACCTCCTACGCTGCAACACATGAGAATCTTTGGTTGTGCAGCTTATCCTCATCTGAAATAAGGTAAGTTGAATTCCAGAGCAAAGAAATGTGTTTTCTTGGGATATCAAGCAGGTGTGAAGGGGTATAGGCTATGGTCTTTAGAGGGAGATGAAAGCAAATGCATTATTAACCGTGATGTAACTTTCAATAAGAATAGTATGCCATGGAAGGAATGCAGTGATTTTAAAGAAGCAAAAATGGACAAGAATTTCTTTGAAATTTTTCCTCAACGACCATCGGGAAGCACAATAAATGATAAGAATATTGAAGAAAATTGGGAACCAGCAACAACCAATTCTGAAAATATTGTGGAAGATTTAGATAATACTGAGAGTGCACAACCTATTGTACAAGATGAAGCAGAACAAACACAAAATTTGGCCTCATATCAGCTTGCTCGAGACAGAACTAGAAGAAATATCAAGCCTCCAACAAGATTTTGTGAAGCTAACTATGTAGGCTATGTTCTCAACTGTGACGATATGGATGAAAGATTGGGAATTATGGAGCCAAACTCTTATAAGGAAGCCTTGAAAGCAAAAGAATCAGAAGAATGGTTGCAAGCCATGAAATGTGAGTTAGCTTTTCTACATAAAAATCACACTTGGACTCTCGTTGAAAAACCTACTGATCAGAAGATAGTGGACTCAAAATGGATATTCAAGGTAAAGCCTAGAATACATGATTTTTCAAAACCAAAGTTCAAGGCTAGACTAGTAGTGAAGGGGTTTACACAGGAGGAAGGAATCGATTGTAATGAAGTTTTTTCTCCGATGGTTAGGCACTCCTCAATACGAATTTTGTTAGCCATTACTGTCCAGTATGATTTACATTTAGAACAAATGGATGTAACGACAACTTTTTTACACGGAACTCTTGATGAGAAAATTTTTATGAAGCAACCTTTAGGTTTTGAAGAGATTGGTAAAGAAAATATGGTCTGTCTTTTGCACAAGTCTTTGTACGGTTTGAAGCAGTCATCAAGACAGTGGAACCAATGTTTTGATGCTTTCATAAAATCGAATGATTTTGAACAAAATTCATATGATCCGTGTGTTTATAAAAAGGATATCTTAGAAGGAGTTTTTGTGCTTTTGCTCCCTAACGTGGATGATATCTTAATAGCATCTAGTGCACAGTTGGAGATCCAAAAGGTCAAACAACAATTGAGTAGACGATTCGAGATGAAAGATCTTGGGACAGCTAAACGGATTTTGGGAATGGAACTAAGGAGAGATAGGATAATTGGAACCATTTCTATCACTCAAACTGAGCATTTCAACAAGATCATTAAGAAGTTTGGAATGGAAATGGCCAAGGCAGTTCAATCCCCAATTGCACCGCACACTTCAAACTGTCAATGAAGCAATCACCTGATTTAGAAGAAGATATCATGGCTATGAAACACATACTTTATGCAAATTTGGTAGGAAGCTTGATGTACGGCATGGTATCTTGTCGTCCGGATCTTGCCTACCCTCTTAGCATGATTAACTGCTTCATGAGCAATCCAGGGAAAGTTCATTGGGAAGCCTCCAAGTGGGTTCTAAGATATTTAAAGGGGACTGTTTCAAAAGCTCTCCTATATGAAAAAAGCAGTAATGTTGAACATAATTGTCTTACAAGCTACGTTGATTCAGACTATAGTGCAGATTTAGATCGAAGAAGAAGTTTGACAGGATATGTGTTCACTCTATTTGAGAACACAATAAGTTGGAAATCATCTTTACAAAATGTCGTTGCCCTCTCCTCAACTGAAGCAGAATATATAGCCTTGACAGAAGCAGTGAAGGAATCCATTTGGCTTAGAGGTTTGATCTCTGAAATTTTGTCGGACAGTGTTGTTCCAAAGATCTTTTACGACAGTCAAAGTGCTTTGGCAGTGTCAAAGAATCCAAACTTCCATGACCGGAGCAAACATATAGACATCCGTTACCATTTTATTCGAGAAGTGATATCAAAAGGTGATTTAGTTCTTGAAAAAATCAGTACACATTCAAACCGAGCTGATGATCTTACGAAAGTTTTGACTAATGAACGCTTTGAGTACCTATGCTCATTAATTCGAATAGGATGTGGCTGATTTTATATTGAAGAAGAAAGTGCAGAAGAACAGAGGCATGGCTGTTGAGTTTTTGTGACCAAGTTGTTAAAGAAGATGAAGTCTTGGTCAAGAGGGTGATTGTTGCAGTTATATTTTATATTTGGGTTTTAATGTGCCAGCTCAGTGTTTTATTTTCTGATGGGAAGATTAATTAACCAATTCTTGGGTTAATTAATTTTAGTCCTTTGCTTAGCTAATGATGCTGATGCATTTGTATAAAATCTCCTTTCTCCCTCATTTTGTATTCTCTCTCATTTTTTGAAACCCTAATAAAATACCAACAAAGTCTCTATTCTGCACAGTGGAGTAGGTGAAAACCGAACCACTTAAATCCGTCAGTGTTCTTCTTCTCCTTCCCTCTCTTTCTGTTTCTGTGTGTTTTTTTTTTACACATTCATGCATAACTACCTCAAAAAATCTAAAAATCAAACTTAATCTTCAAAAAGATAGTCAGCCAAGATCTAAGTTTCCAACCACTCATGAATTTTCAACGAATAATAATATTTTAAATCTAACGTTTAAAATTGATTCAACAAAATAACCCCCGGTTACTGTTATGAACTATTTGAAATCTTGGAAGGATGCATTCAATGTTGATTTGCATTTCATACATACATTTACATATTGCGTTTGATTGGGATTACCTTAAATTGAATATCAAAATGAAATTAAAGAAAGTGTATGATGCATGCCGACATGCCATCATTGCTTTCGTGGGAGGCGTGCACGACTCTTCACATCGCCTATTGCTAAACGTTTATGTCAAGCTAGCTCTTATTTTCCCAAATTCTACAGAGTCAACGAGCCCCCATTATTTTAAATTAAAAAAAAAAAAAAAAAAAAAAAAAACAACCCTGTAAAACCACTTAAGGATGATGCCTACAAAGCCCACAAAATACTTCATGCCATACCTTAGCAATGACGTTACTAATAGATTTGTATTGGTCTGATATATAACCAAAAGCTCTTCCTTGTTACATAATATTATCTTCAAGTGGCCCATAAACCATTTATCAGACGCATTATTTTCAAAATCAGCAACACAAAGCCAACATAAACATAAATATCTAGTTGTATCCATCATTCGTTGTTGCACCAAGTAGAGTACCACTATACTCACTCTTTATGAATGTCACATATATACTATGAAAAAAACTCCAATCCTTTATCACCGTCGATCTATTCCAATAATTTTTCTCCCAAAACGGGTGAGGAAATGGGCCATGGGGAGCTGTTTCAAGCAGTTCGATTTAATAAAGTTGAGGAATGGGTGGATCCAAAGGCCAACCAAGCTTCACACAATTTTTTTATTACACTAAGTTCAGTTTTGTGTATTTATTAACTTTTTAAATATTAACAAAGTTATTTGTGTATTTGCAGAACCAAATGTTAGCACTTATGGGGTCATCCAATGGTTAAGGATCCCAACCTGAGATTTGTGCAAGCATGGGTAACCAACCCATACCTTTCCCTCAATCAAAAGGAACCCCTAACATGCTTGCACAAATCTCAGTCCCTTCTCTTCATCTAGCGGGATGTCGTATTGTGAGCGTCAGCTCAACAAGCCGATGTCACCGCTAAAGGTATTGACAACAAAGAATTGAAAGAAATGTTCGAGAAGCATATAGAGCAACACGAATGAAAACTAGAAAAGATGCGAAGGTTGCAAGTGGAGAAAGAAAAAGAGAAGGAAGCAAATCGCAAACAAATGAAGGCTATGCACTAGGTATGTTTTTGAACTGTATGGTAGTAGGTATCTTGCACCAAAGTTTGTCACTACGTTTGTATTATTATTTTAATGATGGTTATGATCGACGATGAATCATCACGAGTAGTGTAGTTCGATATTTAGTACCTTAGAAGTGTTATATAACAAGTCTGTTATTTTTAAGTAACTTGTAAACAGATCATTAAGCTGTCACAAATTTATAGAAATCTAAATTTCATTATTTTCATTGTATTTTTAGGTTTTAGGTTGGTTGTAGATGACCCATAGAGTATCATGAAGATTTTGTTAAGAATCCCACATCGAAAAGAGTGGAGATTTCATAACAATATATAGATATAATTAATTCCTTCATTATCAATTGATTTTGAGGTAAAACTTCGTATTATCTAATATCTTATCAGAATCCATAAGCCCAAACGGGTTAGAAGCACCTCTTGAGTAATTTATAGTAATTTATGTAACTTAATATCTGCTGTTATAAGTTTGAATTCCCAAATATTTTATTAAATAAATAAACAAAACTAGATTTACCTCAAAGTCATCATACTAAGAATCAATATCCCAAATCTCTTTTTTATTTTAATAAATTCTTTTGTTGTTTATCTAACAATTTCTTTAAATATTTATTTACTTACTAGTTGTTGGAGAACTTATCAAAAACAAATTTGTATTAAAATTATAGAATATCATGTACAGAAAAGGAACCCGTGATTATTCCTTGTTTGTTTTGTTTGCTGTACAAGGGCATCTCCTAATTAAACACCTAATATATGGATCTTGTGAAATCTTTACACCCAATTTTTTGTTTGTTTCTTCCTTTAATTATATAAATATTTCATTAAAAATGAGAACCGTACGTATAAATATGCATTATCCTAAAGCTATGATTGAGTCTTATAAAACGAAAGCAACTATTTACCAAGAACTCATTGATGATGATATCATCAATTTGAATTTTTCTAGCCTTATTAAATTAGAAGACTAGAGGAGACTTCAAACAAAATTAGGTAGATTGAGCTGTTTTGATAGAAGTTAAAAAAAATAGTATATTTTTGTCATTATAGGAATTCATGCATCTCTTGAATATTAAAGTAACAATTTTGGGTTCTCATTATATTACAAAAGTGTATATAAATAAATAAATAAATAAATATATATATATTATAAAATCTATAACTCTTTTTTTTTTTTAAAGAAACACCTGAAATTACAACCTTTATAAAAGAAATAGAAAAAATTAAAATGATTTTTATTTTTTTTATTTGTAATGAAGTACTTTAGGATTGAAATTAAGATTTAATTGCTATAACATTAAATAAAAACCACAAAATAACATTATATGAGTTTAATTACTTTTAAATTCTTCTAATAAAATTAACTTTATTTTATTTTATTATAGTATGTTTTATCCAAAAAAATTAAATAAAAATCACAATTAATAATAAAATAAAGTAAACTAATAATACTTATACTTATTTGCCAAAATGAGCACTGCTCTATAACATTAAATACCACCTATAAGCCTCCAAATGCTGTTGACAATTTAAAAAAAAAAAAAAAAAAACTTATTTAACCAATAAAAAGCTTCATGTACAACATAATAATCTAGAGGGGTTCAAATTCTCAATTCTCAAATATGGTGAATTGAAAAAATACTTATTTAAATTTAAAATATTTTTAAGGACATAGAAAATAAACCTCAATGTATAATAATGGGTAGATCTAAAAAAAGCATCGATTCACTGCGATAACTAATTTGAGTTTAAATTTTCATTAACCAACATTTTCGGAATAAATAAAATACTTACATATTTGTTGGTGTGTAATATACTTTCTAATTTATATAAGAATAACATTATACTCTCTAATTTATATAAGAATAACATTGTACTATGCAATGCATCATTAGTCAAAATATTCCTTTATATATATATTAATGCATTTTATATATGCTTGGGTCAAATTATTATCTTTATATTTGTTGAGAATTATGTAAATGTACATATCAATAAATTGTTAAGTATTGTAGAAACTGGATGCAAATAATATATAAAACAATAAAAAACAAATAAAATTTCTCTACAAGCAATTTATTTTATTTCACAATCTCCTAATCCTTCTCTTACACTTTTTGCTCTCTCTTTTTTCACACTTTGCTCTCTACAATGAGCACTCTATTTATAGTTTATTACAAACTTGACCTCCAAGGCTATTTTCATAACTATTTCTTACAAAAAATGTTTCCCATTAATTGTTAAATCAAGAATCCACTAATTCTTTAATTAGCTCATAAATTGACAACCCATTATTTCCTTAATTGTCTACCCCTAAATCCTCAATTAACAATTATTCCAAATACATTAAAATTACATTTAAGTTTATTCAACAAAACTCCTCGATAAACTTAAATGCTTCTGTCATCCGCCATGTCAATCATTTTCTTGAATTTCTGGAATAATACTTTCGGCAACGGCTTTGTGAAAATATCCACAACTTGATCTTCACTTGCTACATGCTTCAATCTCACACTTCCTTCCTTCACATGATCTCCGATAAAATGAAAGCGAACATCAATGTGTTTGCTTCTTTTATGATTCACTGGATTCTTTGCTAACTCAATTGATGATCTGTTGTCAACTTGAGTTACTGTCGCACCAAGTTCCTTTAGCTCCAACTTGCTCAACAAATTTCTCAGCCATATCGCATGACAAACGCACCAAGAAGCTGTAACATATTCAGCTTCCCATGTTGAAAGCGTCACGATCGGTTGCTTCTTTGATAACCAAGTAAATGTTGTATTGCCCATAAAGAATGTGTATCTCGAAGTGCTTTTTTATCGTCTATGTCTCTGCACCAATCACTTTCGGAGTAACCAATCAACTTGTAGTCTTCTGCTTTCGAATAAAACATTCCAAGTGACACTGTTCCTTGGATGTATCGCAAAATCTGCTTCAATGCCTTCCAATACAAATAAACTGACTGCTCCATGAACCGACTAACCACCCTAACACTTAATGCAAGATTTGGCCTTGTGCATGTGAGATAGCAAAGGCTTCCCACCAAACTTCTATATTTTCTCGCATCCACACGTTTTCCTCCATCAAACTTAGAGAGTTTCATACCTAGTTTCATTGGTATTGAAACTGGGTTGCAATTCGCCATCTTGAACTTCTTCAAAATCTCTTTCACATATTGCTCATGAGATGCAAAGATTCCCTCATCTTCTTGTCTAACCTTCAAACCGAGAAAAAATTTCAACAAGCCCAAATTTATCATCTCAAACTCTCACATCATCGTGCTCTTGAACTCTTCTATCATCGCATCACTGTTACCCATGAAGATCAAATTATCAACATAAAGAGCAACAAAAATCACATTACCTCTATTGTGCATTATGTAAAGCGCAAGCTCATAAGGACATTGCTTGTATCCATTTTCCTTGAAATACGTATCAATGCGAGTATTCCACGCTCGTGATGCTTGCTTCAACCCGTAAAGCACTTTCTTCAATTTTAGTAGTTTCTTCTCTTCTCTAATTTTCACATATTCGGGTGGTTGCTCAATGTACACTTCTTCTTCAAGCACACCATTCAAGAATGCTATATTGACATCCATCTGATAAATTCACCATTTGAATTGTGCCGCTTGCGAAATGAGCAATCAGATTGTCTCCATTCTTGCAACAAGAGCAAAGACTTCATCATAATCAATTCCTACTTTCTTCTTGTATCCTTTCACAACAAGCCTCACCTTGTATCGCTCTATCTTCTTTTGCATTCAT
The DNA here is from genome assembly GCA_037833695.1 of Sechiopsis laciniata. Lineage (NCBI taxonomy): Eukaryota > Viridiplantae > Streptophyta > Magnoliopsida > Cucurbitales > Cucurbitaceae > Sechiopsis > Sechiopsis laciniata. The sequence continues at coordinate 5,653 of JBBMKA010077022.1, read as the reverse complement.
TTTCTTCTTGAATAACCACTTCATACTAATCGGTTGACTTGCATTTGACAATTCTGTCAACTTTCATGTATCATTGCGCTCTATCACATTAATCTCTTCATACATTGTGGTTTGCCACTTCTTGTCTCGCATTGCTTCCTCAAAGCTAATATCTTCTGCATTTGCTAAAAGGCAAACAAGATGTACCTCATTTATTGCATCATACGAATCATGTAAAATCTACATTCTTGGGTTGTTGCGGTTCATCTTCATCATCAGTTGTTTTAGAGTCTCTTGGCATACTGGTTGATGCAACAGGTGGTAATTCTCCAACTTTGATGCTGACTTCCATCGAATTGTTCCAGTCTCATTTTCTTTCTTCATTTACTCGCACATCACGATTTACCATCACCTTCTTGCTTATTGGGTCAAGTAGTTTGTACCCTTTTTTTCTATCATCATAGCCAATAAACACATATTTCTTGCTCTTATCTTTGAGCTTCATTATTCCTTGATCAGGTATGTGTGTATAAGCCACACTACCAAACACTCTAAGATGCGAAACTGTCGAATTTTATCTGCTTCATGTCTCTTGTGGTATTTTATCATCTAGCTTCGCATGTGGACATCAATTTTGCACATAGACTGCACACTGCACTGCTTCCGACTAGAATTCTTTGGGCATCCTCTTGCTCTTCAACATTGCTCGAACTATATCAAGAATGGTTTTGTTTTTCCTCTCAGCCACACTGATAACTCTCAACTAGAGCATATTTTAGGCTGTTATTAAGCATATTAATCTTAAAAAATAGAAGAAATAAAGGTCAATAGTAGTTAATTTGCGAGTAAAAGCTATTAATAGTCACATGCATACATAAAGTAGCATCGGAAGCATGGTTTCACGTTTTTAGTATAAAAACTTGAATAAACTATGCCTAATCAATGCTAATTGCAAGAAATAAAAAGCTAAACCGCAAAAAGGACAAAACAACGAGAATGATGACAAGAAGCACAAGAAATGGCGAATTCAAAATGAAAATACGTTTGAAAAAGATACGCCAACGAGGAAATAATCGAGAATCATTCAACAATTAAGTTAGCGCCAATCAAATAAATTCCAGCAGAAATTAAGAGATCCTACATTAATGGAGATTTTACAGCTCACCTAAACTTGTCGACCAAGTAAATCAACTCTATAAATACCAAAGCAAGAAGTCGAGAAGAGGCTAGCTGGTCGGTTGGCCATGAAGCCTATCCTCGAGAGAAGCAAGTGGTAGTATTTGTAAGAGCTGATGACAAGAGGACTGCACATCTTCAGCCTCACCAATTCTATTTTACTGTTTTTATTTTGGAGCAGTTGTAGTTCTAAACATTAGTAGTTGCAATAAAATCATTTGGTTTATATATCTTGCTTATGTTTATTACTATGTTATGCTATAGGAGCTGCTAATGAATATTCATGATTAGGAACATTTTTGGAGCATAGTTAAAGAATTTTATACTACTGCATCTATTTACGTAATTATATATGTGCGTCGAATTAGCTACCCACGCATATGACTTGTGGTGAGTTCGGAAGAAGGAACCACGAGATGACTCAGTAGGTTACAATAGGTTGAGCGTAAATATTTATATCATTTAGAGTTAGAAATAACCTCACTATTGCTTATGTTGCTCTAAGATAGTATGAAGATCTTAGCGAGAGCTGGATCTGCATAAATCATCAAGTATGAAAGTGCTTGTTCGAACTAGGAAGCAAGAAATTTGATAACTAGTTTCGCGTTATTAATATCTCTTATTCTTGATTATTTATTTCTTCTCATTGCATTCATATTTATTTTTGTTACACTTGCATCACGTTTATTTCAATACTCAAAACAAACCACAAACTATATGCTTTTTACTTTCTGCATAACTCTCGTCTTCTACTAATTCTAGAACATCAATCTCTGTGGGATCGATAATTTTATTACTTGCTTACTGCAATTCGATCGTGTATACTTGCACTAATGCGATTCTGAGTCATACTTAGCAACAAGTCTCTTCGATTTAGTTGATGTACAATTATATTAACTCTCGAGTCGCACCGGCTGCTCAGCAGTAGCTGCTCGGTCAAGTTTTTGACGCCGTTGCCATAGATTGATTATTAGAATTAGAGTTATTAGGAAGAGAGTAGTTCTTATTGATTTAACGGTTGAAACTTGAATTTCAAGATAATCAAGACTTAGGACACAATAACCAATAGGGAAGGAAGTCCCACAACCAAACATTACCACGAGCATGATAGATGGCATTCAATCACTTTGCGAATCAGCGATGGAACGATTACAATAACCGGTAGTATACATTACAATTTCAGCAACAAGGCTATGAGAAAGAGATCAATACAGCACCATCTTGTTCAATATATCCTAACTGGGAATATCAACCACAGTTTTGAGAAAATCATAGCAGCATGCTGCATTAGAACGGTCTACAAAGCGAATGTAGCAACATGAGCAATATACGAGAGATTGGGAGTCATGAATCTAGGCATTCTATGTACGATCATAGGCATTTTCTGCAAGACATAGCTTTAGAAAAAGAAAAATAGCTAAGACGGAGAAAATGGATGAGGGATAATGGTATTATATCAGAACCTCAACAGCCCAACAATCAGTATAAAGCACCCCGGGAAGGATACGTAGAAGTAAGCAACGTACGAGCAGAAGAGACATATTTAGAGGCTGATATACTAAGAATTCAACAGTAGATTTTTTCATTGAAGGTGAACTTTGATGGGAAGATTTATGGCTAGCCATGATCCAACGAGACAGAGAGGCTGTGGAATTACAACTTGCAGTGAAAAATGAGAAGGAATAAGAAAGACGTTTTCAGGAACAAGAGGAAGCATGGGCAAAGTTCACTGCTTTGAATGATGAAATCAAAGTAAGAGAGGAGGAGAAACTATAGAACATGCAATTTCAGCAACAGGAGGAAGCTTGGGCAAAGTTTGCTGCCCTGGAAACTAAAGACATGAGAATAGCTGAAGAAACAGAAGAAGATAGTTCTAGAGTTGACACTGGGCAGCTTTCCAATGATGAAAGCCAAGGTGAGGATGAAAGTTTTCCCCGAATCAGCACGATGAGTAATGAACCTGCATATTTTTATGTCGAAGTTCCACATCAACCATGCAGGGGAGATGTAGAGTCAACTAGTTCACAGGAAAAGGAGGAGAGCACACTGGATGATGGGCTACTTGCAATGGTACCCATAATTCTCACATTACCAGGACAAAATACACAGCAGGAATTGATCAGTCGAACAAGCGACATGTGGACAATTCAACTAAGCTACACATCTATACAATAGATCCTATCCATGCTGATATGGATAGGACAACCACGCATCAAGGTGCAATATGAGAAAAGACAAGAGAAGGCTACTGTTCGATTTCAAACAACACAGCCGAATTTCACTCAAGATAAGCTATAGCATTTAATCAACTCAAAATGTAAAAGTTCTTGAGCAAATATGTGCAAGTGTACACAGTCATTGTTGTAGTAAGTTTTACTCTCTCAAAGGTCATCTCCTAAGGGATTTGGTGTTAATTTTCAACTCTTTTTTATTAAGAATATGTGAGGGTGAAATAATGTTGTGAAGTGATTAACTAATGAATTTGCTAAAGCAAAGAATGATATCAAATGCTTCAGCAATACTGCTGTAAAAGTAAAGTAACGTAAATGAATTAAAATGGAATAAGCAGTGAAGTTCAAGTATCAGAATGAATCAGGCGTTTTAGAGGAAATTGCTTCAGCATTAAGCTTTACTGGTAAGAAGTGAATTCCTGATTTACTCTTACTCTACTCTCTCTCGAGGTTACATCATTCAATTATGAATAAAGTCAATAGCATTAGTGAAATCGTTATCTCTAACAGATCTCTAAATTACAAGAAACTTAAACAAACCTAATGTGATTCTATGCAAGTCCACTCTATCGCATTCTTCTCAGAATCGAAATAAAGTAAGTACGAATGGTTGATCAGACGAAACATACTTGGAATTAACACAACATGGATACATAATTCAACATCTTCCTACTCAATGAACTGCAATTTCATTCCTACGTACCTAATCCTTCCGATTAGAAATTTAGCTACTCATATTAACAATCGAAACCACAGCAAATTCAAAAACAGAGTAATCAGTCATCATATAAACTTGCAGAAATGCTGATACAATTCAGAAAGGTTCAATAAATGTAGAATTCAAGTAAACAGAGATCAGAAAGCATAAAGAAGAGAAAGCCTGTTGCGATCTTCGAATCGATGATTCTGAATCCTCTCCTCTGATTCGCAATGCTCCTCAAATCAACAAAAACTCCTAATCCGAACTGAATTGGTAAAGAACTCTAAGGTAGCTTGAACACACTTACAAGAAATAAAACGACTACGCTAGAATTTGAAAATGCTAGAAAGTAAAAATGATCTCAAAATGAAAATTCAAAAGATCGAAAAAATGAGAAAAAGCTACTGAGTTTAAATGCGCTCCAGCTTAAATACTCGTCCTAATTGCTCTTGCCTAAATGATCAATGGTTAAGATCGAGATGCTCCAACATTGTAATCATCGCCCTTCATAGATGTACGACACGTGTCCTTTCCAGAATAGTCACGCCATTTCCATTTTCTTCAACTTAGCTTCCAGATAATGCTCCAACTTAACAACACTTTGCGGACCTGAATGTTATAGCAATTTAAGGAAATTAGAATTTTACATTTATCATCTTATTATTTCACACATTCATGCACTAATTCTACAAAATCCCTGGAAAACCTATTCTACTTAGAAAACTGTAAAACTCAACAAATTGCTAACGCATTCTAAATCTCAACCACAATTTCTCTCAATTCATATTATCAAACCAGGGAATTTACTCAGAATATTCTTAATACTACAGTAACTACTCTCAATACTTTAGAGTTATTACACCCTCAAACTTGAATTATTGCTCATCCTTGAGTAATAGCTCAATTTTCAATTGAGAACTCTTTCTTTTTCAATACCTTTCCCTTTTTTAAAAGAAAGACAAACCATTTCATTTAATCTGCAGCAATTAACATCATGCAATGCAAGTCAATCATATTTCAAACAGAGAGAATTTTATAACTAAACAATGCTGAAGCAATGCTTTAAAGTTCAAAACTTTCCATTTCAATCTTCCTCTCCAGCTCACAACTCTCACAAATATTGTCAACCTATAAATTTTGCCTTCGAGTTCTGATAGCTTTCACTCTCTAATAAGGAAATAATCACTTGCTTAGACTTTTTTTTTTCACTCTCTTCTCCTTTGGTTTTGTCATTTTCTTTTGCTGAAGGAATACTCTCCTTTTACCCTTTCATGGAATTCCTCACTTACGGTTTCCTACTGCCATTGCTTATCTCTCAAGTATCAATGTTTAGCATTCATAGGATCAGTGTTCTCTAGGCAATAAAAGTGGAGATATCCCATGAAAACCTAGGCTGTCTTTTTAGCCCTTTGATTCACTTGCAATGCTCAAGTTTTTAGGAAAAAAAAAACATTTATTACCCCTAGTGTAGGCTTTTGAATTATCTCACCTTTTACTCTAGCAATATGGCAACTATCCATGTTTTTCTTTTTACTTGCTGAATCACTCTTTAAGCATTTTGCTTGGG
>JBBMKA010077012.1:0-14898 GCA_037833695.1 Sechiopsis laciniata | reverse complement strand
CTAACAAACGATGCAGAGATAAACGAATGGGTCGAGCCTGAATCAAACAACACAAATGCATAATGACCCAAAATAAGAAAGGTACCTATGACAGCTATATCGGTCCCCTCGGCCTCCTGTCGAGTCGTGGTAAACACGCGGCCCTACTGTTGAGCCGGTCTACTATCTGTTCCAACTTGTGCGTACACTTTGGCAATGTGCCCCTCCTTACCACATTTGTAACACGCTCTGGGAGTTACTCCACACAGACCATAATGGGCTCTACCACACGTCCGGCACTGAGGTAGCTGCCTCACTGCACCCTGCTGACGACCCTGTTGTCGTCTCTAATCTCTGCCCTGGTACTAGCCCTGACGGCGCTGCTGTTGACCTCCTGCCCAGGAAGTCTTAGAAGACTCAAACTTCCTTTTCTAACCAGAACTGGGTGGCGCACTCGAAACTACTGCAGCAGGGGCTTTCACAAATGGACACTTCCTGTTGTAAGTCTTGGCCAAAGCCAAAGCCCTGGCATAAGTCTCTGGAGCGAGTGCTTTAACAAACTTCATCCTAAGTCCTCCAATGAACTTCTTTATCTTCAATTCCTCTATAGCAATTAGTTCTTGAGCAAAATAGCTATGCTTTGAAAATCTTTTCTCATACCCAGCAATGGTATCCTCTCCCTGTTTCAGATTTGCAAAGGCCTCTACCATCTCTTGCTGGGTTTCTTCACTGATGTACTGAGTTCAAAACTCGATCTTGAAGAACTCCCAAGTGACTGGTGGGGACCCTACTGGTCTGGCCCCGTCATTGGACTGCCACCACCAAATAGCTGTCTCGGTCAAAACATGAGCTACACATCTAGGCCTCTGTACATCTAGAAAACCTATAACTCGAAAGATATACTGCCGAGAAACCCTCTGTACTGCCATTTTGCTGCTACCAGTGGGTTCTCAGACACATCGAACTCTTTGGGCTTCCACTTCACGAAGCTTTGAGCCATTTGCCACCCTCATCGGCACCCTCCGAAACATCTGGCTCAACAATGTACTCCGGCTGAACTGACGGAGCTGGAGGTACTCTTTGCCCTACTGCAGGAGCTACCGCACCACCAGGTGGTGCCTGCTGGAACAACTTAGCAAACTGGGCCATCTGTGTCTGAGTCTCTGCCTGCTGTGCTGCTAAAAGTGCTTGAGTCTCGGCTCTCTGCTCAGCAAACATGTCCATAACCATCTCACGCATGGCCACGACAAACTATGCTTCAGGAGCGACACTCTGAGGTGGAACAGTCTCTACTCCTCCTCTCGGCAAGACAACAGTCAAGGTGGCTTGACGGTCGGAACAGCTCTAGAAGTGGTTTCCTCAACATCTGGCTCGCTACCACCACCTCTGTTGGCTGCAGCTACCGTCCCAACTCCATTACGTGTAATGTGCATCTCCCAAGATCTACACCCAAACCACACTAAGTTAGTTCATGCTCGGACCAACACTACCAACACAAAGTAAAGACATGTAAGCTAAATGCAAGTACTGTAAGCAAAACCCTTAAAGCACTTAACTTTTTACATATCTGACGGCTGTTGGAGTGCTGATGATCATGGGGACAACAACCTAACTCAATAGGTCAGTCTACAGAATCTATGACTCTGAGCTCTGATAGCAACTGTAAGAACCTGACTCTCAAACAGTTCTAAAAGCAGTTCTTACTCAGTATGCATGAATTTAAAACCATTAAAATAAATTTAAAACATGAAAGGAACTCAATCATTTATAAGGAAAGTAAACAGTCCAAAAACCATAAGTAAAACCAATACAATTTGGAGCCTCTGGCCAAAGATGATTAAAACAGGTTCAAAAGTTAAAACATAAAAAGAAACGGGAACTCAGTTCCTGACAACATGCTGAAACAAATGTCAACAAATAAAAAGACTAGACAGCTGACTCCCATGATCCATCAACTCCTTCTTTAGCCGTCCCGGTGCTATCCCAAGCTACCTGGTGGAAAACCACAGAAATAACGGTGATTACAAAGGCACTCAGTAAGAATTCCCAGTCGGGGTACAGTACATAAACAATACATCATGTAGCATCCTAGCATACATGCAATACAGCTTACCAACCAGATGCAGAAACTTGAGTTATCAAAATAACTCCCAAACCTCGAGAGTCTCTAACTCTCGGCTAGGTAACCAACTCTATAACTGATCCTGGACACTTAGGTGAGTCCCCAAGTGTCTGGATCTAAACAGGAATGGGATGGTGTACTGACGACATTAGCCCGAATGAGTCATCTTCTTGGCATCTAATGCACGTGCGTGCACACACATGTAGGCCTACATAAACTGGAGCATATGTAGGCCTACATAAACTATGTAGGTCCAAGTATGCGTGCCTAAGACTGTGAATGGTGTCCACTGATCCACAGCCGGTGGGAGGCCTTCGGCACCCAACTGTGGCAGCCTGTGCACACCAACGTCTGAAACTAAAGGTCGTCCCAAGTTAGGCTTACACCAAGAAAAGGACCTCGCTCTAGCAGGCCACAGACTAGGCTAATGTCAGAGTAGTAGCTACTCTAGAGCCGACTATCGGGGGCGAGAATCTATCCTCGCTGGTCCCAAACCAGTGGGGGCAACATACGTCGTGCCCGCTCTCAGCCTGTAGATGATAACAACCTAACCAAAGTTATGCTAAGAGTTTGACTCGTTCAGTTCATAACAGATCACAATATGCTTAACAGTAAAAGACAAAAAACCCTAGCATGGTACTAACAGACATGTCACAAGAAGTCAAGGCATGCTCTCAAACAGTCGAGATATCACATCAACTTATCCACTAAGACATGCTCGTTAAACAATAAAATGGGCAGCATACAACACCATCAATGTATATTCACGCAGGGTCCACACAACCACGACAAGAAATCTTTATTTGAAATAAAACAGAACAAATAATATGTATGCTCCTTGAGCTGCAGATAACCAACCACCCACGAACTAATCAACCTAGACAAACAGTAATAATAAACAATTAATGTCTAAACAGCTAACTATTTCTCTAGGCTAACCAAAAGCAACAAGGCTCGGGAACAGAGGTTACCCAAACCAATAGCAGACTCGGCAGCACAGGACCTCGACTGCGGCAAGGAAACAACAGGCTACGGGCGTGTGTGCAGGGATGAGCGGCATGGCTTGTGCGGCTTGGCTGCGCATGCGGCCGAGTGGGGCTGAGCAGCTCGGGGCGGTGGGCATGTGCGGCAGCTAGGGGTGTTCACATTTTATTCAAAAACCGAACCGACTGACCAAAACTGACCGAATTAAGGTTGGCCGGTCAGTTTTTTTATACGGTCGGTCGGTATCGGGTAAATAAAATAATTAACCGACGGTCGGTCAGTCGGATAATTTTTTTTAAAAAATCGACCGAACCGACCGATATTGTAATATATATATATATATATTTTATAATTCATATAGGACTGGTCAGCCCAAGCCCATCCCATTTCTATAAAGTATAAACTATAAAATCTATAGCCCAGCCCATTCCATCTACATTAATTATTAATAAAATTGACTAAGGTTAAAACCCTAATTCATTTTACTTTCAAGGGATAACACATCATTTTCACTTTCCTTGCCGATTCCATCGCACGAGGTCAAGAAGAAAAACCAAAAATTTTTGAAATGGAGCCTTATGAATCTAAAAGTGAAAGGTATTGTTTTTTTTTCTTTTTTCTTTTCTTCCTTTCTTCTACTTCATTTTCAAATCTCATGAAAAAACTTTAAAAAAGTTTCAGTGTAAGTTTTTTTTTTCCTTTTTTCTTGCCCTTTCTTTTTCTCATGTTGTCAACTACTCCATGAAAACCATCTACAACAGAGAAACATTTAAAACTAAAATTAAAAGAGAAATATATGAGTCTTTGTGTGACTTTGTTTAGTTTCTCAACTTTAAGACGTTTTTTTTTTCTTTTTAGTCGATTAAATCCCACATATAAACATATTAATATGGAAGTGGCCAAGGTTTTCCTTTTCCTAAAAATGAGAAAAAGGTTGCATAGATAAAAAAAAAATAGAACATTCGAATGTTTTGTTTTTTCTTTTATTTGTGTCCCATTTAAAAAACCCCACCATTTACTCTTTTTTTTTCATTTTTCAAATCTCTTCCACCCAACATGTTGGACTCTGTTTTTACAAAAGCATCCATTCTTTTGTATCCTAAACTCCATTAAAAAAAATCCCTTTACCAATTTAAAATGATTTATCCAACACTTTGCACAGCTTTTAATATAGGTTATTATGTTGTTTTCTTTCTGTTTTTTTATTTCCCTTTACTCACGTGTATGTGCACTTATTAAATAATTATTTTTGGTAATGATTTAATATTTTTAATTTAGTCTCTAATTGAATAATGATTGCTTGTGTGGTACAGAACAAATAGTGATGACTATGATGACACTTTTGAAATGGTTGAGGATGTAAACACTAATTCAAAGATCGTGGAAAAGGGCAAGGGCAAGGGGAAAGACAAGGTTAGTCGTTCAAGTCATTATTAAAATCGTTAAGAATAATAAAATCTCAATAGTTTGGGATCATTTTGAAAAGGTGGAAAATTGTGATCCAGATGATCCATTAGCTAAGTGTAAATATTGTGGTGCTAAGTATGCTTGTCATTCAAAGCGAATTGGTACTGGAACTATGAGATATCATCTAGAAAAATGTACGAAATATCCTTATCAAAAGAAGAAAGATCCCAAACAAACAACATTGGTTTTCAAGCCTAGTACAACTAGTGGTGTTCCAGAGTCTAAACTTGAATGTGAGATATTTAGTTTGGAGGCTTGTCGACGAGCTCTTGCTGAAATGATTATTTTGGATGAATTTCCTTTTAGTTTTGTGGAGCGTATTGGTTTTAAACGATATATTGCTAAGTCAATAGCATTGGTCGAGCGGCCTAAGTTTCAAATTCCTTCCCGAATTATTATTGCTAGAGATGTGCTTAAGATATTTCTTAGTGAGAAAACAAGTTTGAAGGATATGTTTAAGGCAAATCGATATAGAGTTTCTCTTACTACTGATTGTTGGACTTCTATACAAAACTTGAATTATTTGGTATTGACGGCACATTTCATTGATTCTGAATGGAAATTACACAAGAGGATTCTTAGTTTTTCAATCATTGAGAACCATAAAGGGGAAACCATTGGAAGAATGATTGAAAAGAACTTAAGAAGTTGGGGGACTGATAAAGTTATGACTTTGACTGTGGACAATGCTAGTTCAAATGTTACTGCTGTTTCTTTCTTTGTTAAGAGGTTTAATAATGGGTTATTATTGAATGGTGAGTTCTTGCATGTAAGATGTTGTGCCCACATTTTAAATCTGATGGTGTGTGATGCTTTTAAAGATCACAATGAATGCATTAGTAGGATTCGCAATGCAGTCAGATTTGTAAGATCTTCTCCTGCACGTACCAAGAAATTTAAGAAGTGTATTAAAAGTCAAAACATTTCTTCTAAGAGTTTACTTTGTCTTGATATTTCCACTAGATGGAACACTACTTATCTTATGCTTGAGGCAGCTGTTAAGTTTGAAAAAACTTTTGAGATATTTGAGGATGAAGAACCAGTTTATGCAAATGAAGAACAACCTTCAAAAGAACATTGGAAGAGTGCTAGAATGTTGCTTAAGTTTTTAGAAGTGTTTTACAAAGTCACTTGCAAAATTTCTGGATCTTTGTATACAACTTCTAACTTGGTTTTTCATGAAATTACCACAATTCAAAATTGCATACGAAAAAATTTTGAGGATCTTGAAAATAGAATACTTTATGATGTGGCTACAAGTATGAAGGCTAAATTTGAAAAGTATTGGGGAAATAATGAGAAGATGAATTTGTTGTTATATGTTGACGTTGTGTTGGATCCACGGTTTAAGTTGAAATTTTTGCCATATTGTTTGAACCCTTTGCTTGGTCCAATTAATGCTAAAAATGTCATTGATAAAGTTGAGAATGTTTTGAGGCGTCTCTTCCGTGCATACAGTTTTTCTTCTACTGGCAGTGATATTTTGAACAATACGGATGGATTGCAAAGAATGAATGATTATGTGGGTAATGAATATGCATTTGCAGATGCTTTCTCCACCAATGAGACTACTGATTTTGATAAAGAGTCAGAAATTGATGTGTATTTATTAGAAACTCTTGTGAAGGTGAAGGATAATAACAGTTTTAACATTCTTACTTGGTGGAAGCAAAACATTCACCGCTTTCAGATTCTTAGTGCAATGAGCAAAGATATTTCAATTCCAGTATCGATTGTAGCATCTGAGTCTGCTTTTAGTACTGGAGGACGTATAGTTGACTCTACTCGCTCTTCGTTGACACCAAAAACAGTCGAGGCTCTTATATGCACTCAAAATTGGTTTTGCTCTGATCCAATAGATTTTGACTTATTCCAACACGTAGAGGAAGATTCGGTGATTGAAGAAGGTATTTTCTTTGTTTTTTTTTTTTCTCTTATGATATTTTGTTCCTTGATTTGTTTTACTAATTTTATTGACTCTTGAATTGTGTTTTCTTTTTTTTTTCTCTTATACCTATTTTGTAGGATATAGAGCAGTCATGGAAGGCGAAAAAGACATTAGCGACATCTCGTTTGAAAATTGACATTTACATTTAGCATTTTTTTGTGGTGCATCAATATCTTGTTGAATATTGATTTTTTTGTTTTTGGGTGCACATATTCCTTATTCGATATACAGTCGGTCAAGTAAATTTATATTAATCATATTGTTTAGGAAAGATTGTTTTTGTATAGGACATGTCATGTTCAAGGCGTAAAGTTCAAGTATAGGCTTAGTCGAATGATAATTGATATGTATCCTTGACTAAGAAGTCTCCTGTTTAAACTCCTAACTCCCAAATATTTTGATTTAGTTCAATTTCATTTTCTTGTTTATCACTTTTCTATTTCCAAAGAAGTCCATTCATGTAAAATAAGAATCATGCATGCCTATTTAAATATGCTATGGTGGAGAAGTTCTCTTGTGGTGTTAATCTAATTGTCCTCGTGTATTGTGAATTATATCATATTTGTACCAGCTTGGAGGATTTGGTGCGACTTATGGGATTTTTGTTATTTATAGCAAATGTTTTTGTTTAATTTTTTATCAGGTGAATGAAATGGCAACATATGGGCGTATTCAAGCAGGAATTAAAGAAAGTTTTTAGGATTTATATGGCTCAATACTTTAATTATTTGTATTTTGAATTTACAACTTTCGTTCATTTCAAAGTACTAGAATTCAAAGTTCGTATGTATAGTCTTGAGAATGTTGAGGTTGCAAGAAATTCAAGGACGAGTTTGTTGTCTACACATGATACAAACAAACTACTTCCATAAATATATAGATGTTTCCATATCATATTTTTTCAACTATGAAAGTAGATATTAAAGATTAATCATGACTTTTAAAAAAATGTATTATAAAATGCTTCCATACTATAATAATCACGAAATAAATATAGATTTTATACTTTTATTAGTACATTAAAAAATGCTATGAAAAGTCAAACTTTCAAATTTTCAATAACATCGATTCTGACTGCATTATAAAAAATGTTATGATATGTTTTTTATAACAATTTTTTACAACTATGAATTATGAAAGAGAACGCGCTGTATTTTTTCCAATGCTATTAAAAAATTATATAGTATTACAATAATGCTATCAAAATTGAACTTATTACATCAATTTTATTGCGTAGAAAATGCTATTAAAAGTCCGATACTTTTAAATTTTAATAACATGGGATACGATAGCGTTTCGAAAATGTTATCATAGGAAATAAAAATATTTAAAATAACTAAAAAAAAATTATATTAAAAACTATATTAAAACAGTAACATCCATGGTTTCCAATTGAAAAATATATAGAATTAACTAAAAAAAAAAGACCGACTTAACCGACCGACCGACCGTCGGTCGAAATTCTCGATTCAAAAAAAATTTCGATTTCTATTTTTAGAAAACCGATATGTCATTTTATCAAGGTCAATTTTCTCCAAAAAAATGATTCCGACCGACCGACGAACACCCCTAGCGGCAGCGAGGGCGTGCAGAACGGCTTGGCGAGGCGGTCTGCTCGCCTGTGGCTAGCACGGCGAGGTAATGCGGGAAATGTGGCTGCGGAGCGACTAGGCGAGTTGATTGGCTGTGCGAGCGTGTGCTCGTGGTGGGGCTACGACGGCGTGAGTGAGGCTGCGGGCTTGCGGGGCTGCTACAAGGACGGACGGTCGTGTGCGGGCATGCATGCATCACGGCACGGCGAGCGTGCGTGAGGGCAAGGCTGCTCGCGTGCGGAGCCGTGCGAATGGATCTGTGTGTCGCGATCGGCGAAAGGGCTGGATGTGCGTGCGGCAGCACCGACGTGAGGCTACGATGCAACAAGGGCGATCGGTTAGGGCTGGCGGTGGATCTATCTCGGTGGCAACAAGGAGAAGGAGGAGAAGATGAGGAGAGTGGGTCGATTGGAAGAAGAAGGAGGAGAAAGGATTCATTTTTTCTGGTTGAATAAACGATCTAACTCAACCCCCTTTTGATTCTTTTCTTTTAATTAATTTTATTAACAAACCAAAATTTCTTTCTTTCTCAAAACAAGCCATGTCCTTCCAAACTGCAACAATAGCCTTGAAACCCTAAAACCACAAAAATAGCCTAACTGAGTAAATTGTAGAAACGACTTTAGAACTCGGTAAATTACCAAACCAACCTTAGGGGTTAAATTACCAAAATACCCCTCAAGGCTAAAACTACCCTAACGGCCCAACGAAACAACCGAATTAACTGGATAACATACCTAGAGAACCGTGATGAAAATCCAGGCCATTACAGCAAGCCTTTGCAAATAAACTTGTCTTGAGTATCAGGTCTATTATCAAATGACTTTTTTTTAGACTTTGTTTGCTGCTCATGGCGATCTACATGTTTTTCCCGATCAGTCGTCGCATGTTTTTCCTCTAGTGCTCGCTTTGACTTTAATAATTCTCCTGCAGACATAATTTTTTAGCCCTCATTAGAACTTCTACATATGTGGATGGGGCTTTCTTACCTAGGGACCATAGAAACTTCTCGTCCTGAAGTTCAGCAACAATGGCGATCAACACAGTCCCTTCTGTGTATCCTTCGACCTGCAGTGCCTCATTATTGAAACAAGCCATCTACTCTTGAAGGGTCTCCTTATTACCTTGCTTGATTGTAAGTAAGTGTGTGGCTGGCTTCTTTTGGTCTCTACTGCCTAAAAACTGGGTGATAAATGCTTTGGCCAGTAGTTGCCTAAACCATCTTTGGGCCGGTCCCGTGAGGCTGAAGGAAAAAGCACGACATTTAATCGCATCTCGAACTCTGTGAAATTCCATCCACGACCAAAATGTGTCTAAATGGCCAACAAGGTTCTTAGAATCATCGTATGTTTTCATGGTAGGTAGCTTGAATTTATAAAGAACTTCTTCAGCCATAATCTCGTCGGTAAAGAAAGGGTTAACTTGATCTACTAGATTATCCAAGTCGAGACCATCCTGGTTTTGAGCTCTCTTCATATCCCCCACTTGATTCTAGAGCAACCGAAGCTTGGTGACCCATGGCTGGTTTTCAACTTTCTGATCCCATAAATCTTTTCTCCATAAATTGGTAAGAGCCTAGAGGTCCGTTCCTAAGCTTGACTTTTCTGCCCTCACCAAGGTAGGCCTAGGCACTTACTCAGTCCTTGTTATCTATGTGGTCATTTTGGAAGCAAGATACCTACTTGATACGGGCTTTGTTCTAGAGCGTGAGTCCTCGACTCATGATGCAATCCGAGTAGGTTTAGAGCATCCCCTACTTCTATCTTCCCTTCAAGGATTAATCATTTCGTTGGTCTTTGGCAAGGAGCCACAAACCTGGTAGGTTCTTCTACCGCTAGGGCATTCCCTTTAGTCAGATCTCGTATGATAGAGGGTACTTCTAAGCAAGGGTCGAGGACTTGACCTAGACTATTTCACGTACTTGTGGAAGCAATAGTCCTTGTGATAATTGATCTTTCGGTGGTTGGATGTTTCTTCCTAGCAACGGGCTCCTTCCTAGAATGGTCTTGTGCCCTTACTCGCGCCTCAGCCTTGGCTTGAGGTTCTATCTCGATTTGAGGCAGGATCCTTGCTAGGCGGCATGCCTCCTCCCTTGATAGCTCTAAATAATAGTACTATTTAAGCTTCTGAAACTTTGCATTTTATTTAAAAGTAAACAAGTAAACAGCATGAAAAGGGCAATTAATCGACTACATTCGTATCTGTCTAGCACGTTAAACAACAGCACGTGCATAATAGAAGTTCGAGAACAATACATTTCTAAAAGGTAAAACAGTCGCATAAGTGCGTAAACTTTGATTATTGCTCAAGCGCATTGCGAATGTGGATGACGAATGAAATGGACGAGACAGCGGAACATAAAAGGAAAGACTAGACGATAATCAAATTATGGAATCACTGGAACGAGGATGGAAAGAATCGATAATCGAATATTTCAAACAGAGATCTACACAAAGATTGAACGTGATCAACAAGAAACCTTAGACGCTATAAATGGTGAAGCAATCGAAAGAATTGAGTGAGGTCGTTTGAAGAGGATACTACTGTTGATGGGTGACAAAGACGTCGAGGTCTCTTAGGAGATCTTAGTGAATTTTGTGCATCTGTAGGTCTGGAAGAACTCAATACTATGCAGTGTTGTAGAAGAAGATGTCACTGGTAATAATGATGACGACTCCACCAACTCCATAGTATATTGTAAGTCTAGTATATCGTAGTATTTTTCCATCTGTATTGTAGTTTAATTGCATCTTGTATGAGTAGATTGTAATGGTTTCTTAAGGTTAATGCTATGCATCTTTTGTTTCAGACTTGATCTCATGTCAAACAATTTATGAGTAGGATTAATATTAAGAAACAACTTAGGAGAATCATGTAGTGTTATTAACTAATTTGAGATCTAGTTAAGGGGGAAAAATAGTAAGGATGGCAGTTGATTATATTTATCATATGTCGATTGAAAATCCACCTGTGAGTGCTTAGTGTTTTCCTTGGAAAATGGGACACTAAGGGCTTAATCTCACCGTAATCTCGAGGCAATGCTTAGTCTTAAGCATTTCAGAGGGGAGTTAGGAATAACCATCTCACTAGCTGCATACGCAAAGCTTGTTCTTAAACATAAATCTACGCGCAATGTGTCGGCAGATTACAGTTAGGTGCTCCGAAAGGGGCCTTGAAGTTCAATTTAGTATGTGCTAATTTTCTCATGACAACTTATCTTGCTTAAACTAGTTTATAATGCGAACATCTCCTCACTAGTTAATTGAGGTTAAATCTTAGGTAATACAAGTTGGATTTTGGTCATTGATTCTAATATGGATGCAGGTGAGTAGAATTTATGATGTTGTTTGTTAATTAAACATGCGTCGTCCAACTACCCACGTGTGTTCACCTCTAGCAAACTCGAAATAGGAAACTGGCAGAAAACCCAACAGGTTACGTTTAGTCTGGTGAAAAGTATTTTGCACCATTAAAAGGGTTAA
Organism: Sechiopsis laciniata; assembly: GCA_037833695.1. NCBI lineage: Eukaryota > Viridiplantae > Streptophyta > Magnoliopsida > Cucurbitales > Cucurbitaceae > Sechiopsis > Sechiopsis laciniata. Next base: position 3,324 of record JBBMKA010077012.1, on the reverse strand, counting down.
GGTTAACTCTGCTAGCGCATACGAAGCTTTGAGTTAATTAGTGTGGGATTGCAGCGGAAGCTGGATTTTACACCATCGGATGCAGAAGCATTCGTTTGTAAGGGAAATATGATTTCAGTCTCGCCAAGGAACTTATACATATTATATCTACAATCTAGTTTGACTCACTAGAGTTAGTCGTTTATTACTCCTTTATAATCAAACATATCATCTGGATTCTATTTGTGTCTTTTACTTTTTACCCTTAAGTTATATCAATGCACTACAAATTCCCTGTAGAGAACGATAAAATATAAATACTTATCACTCACTGCATTCTGACCGCGTATACTTGTGCGTAAGTAATTTCGAGTCACACTTAGCAATAGGTTATGCTCTGAGTTAATTACTATACATTTATATTAGCACCTGGAACGCCAATTATCTCTCGATAGCTGGAACGTCAGTCGAGGGTCCGTTCATTAACTATCGCAGCTGATTGATCATTTCCACCATTTCTTGCACTTTCTTTTCTAGTGCCGCCACCTTCAGATCCCCCACTTCTTCAACCGCTAGTTTCTGTTCCACTTCGACTACAAGGCAAACCTCGAGATTGATCACCATGGTAGGTCAGGTAGGTATCCTCCTAGAAGCTAGTATCCTCCTAGAAGCTACCTCGTTATCTGACTCCCTATCATTCACTTGATTGTTGTGACTAGAGTTATTCATGCTTAGGTTTAAATTCTGGTGGATAGAACACGTATCATGCCCACAGACGGCGACAGTTGTTGATGCCAAAATCTGGCTTCTAGATCAACTGGTAAATTTGTATCGGGAACGAGTACCTGCAAGAAAGAAAATGCTAGATACCGGTATGGTGTGAGCCATGACCTAAGTCAGATGAGGAGTAGGGTAGTTTAATAGAGTGTCAAGAGTCGATTGGAACTTACCTTTTATGTTTCATCATGACCTTTTGTAGGTAGAGACTCGCTTCACCACCCCACCTACCTTTTTAAATTTCCCTCTCTTCAACGACCCTCCGTCTCTCCGTGGGAGTCGCGTAATCCCACTGCCTCCGCATACTGGAGACCTGGTCATTCGGTGGGGTGTGTTATCTTCGATAGACTTAGCCCCTTCTAGGTAGGACTAAGTTGGGAATGGGCCTCCTAATTCATTATGGGTCTAACGAGGCCGAACTGGGAGGTCATGGCATATAACTTTTAGTGCCATGGCTCTCACTTTAGGTACAAGGGACTCCACCTCGGGTGCTAGGTACCTAACATTGACCCTAAGCACCTGGTCTTGGGTGCTAGGGACTCCACCTTGGGTGCCAGAAACTCAATTAGAGACTCCACCTTCGATCCTCGTCCCTGCCATAAAATTCAATCCCCATCCCTAGAAAAATACCCATTTTTTCTCAGGGATCGGGGAGGGGATTCCCTGTAGGGTACCTGCGGGGATCAAAGAATTAGGGATGGGGAATACAATCCCGTCCCTAGCCCTGTTTAGCCAATGGAGATTTTTTCTCCTCCGTCCCTGGCTCTGTTTCCTGCCTAATTTGGGATTCTCCACCCTGTTAGGGGTGGGTCCTCATGGGGAAAATGGACATCTCTAAACTCTACCTTAGTTTCTAGGGACCTAGCCTAAGCTCCAGAAGCTCCACCTTGGGTGCTAGGGTCCTAACCTTGGCTATAGGGACCTGGCCTTGGGTGCTAGGAACTCCACCTTAGGTGCAAGAAACTTTAACGTAGGTGCTGGGGACTCCACCTTGGGTGCTAGGGTTCTAACCATTGCTCTAGGGACTTGGCCTTGAGTGTCAGAGACTTCACCTTGGGTACTAGAAACTCCACCTTAGGTGCTAGGAACTCTACCTTAGGTGCAACGAACTCTACCTTAGGTGCTAAGGACACCACCTTGGGTGCTAAGGTCCTAACTTTGGCTCTAGAGACCTGAACTTGAGTGTCAGGAATTTCAACTAGGGTGCTAGGAACTCTACCTTAGGTACAAGGAACTTCACCTCGAGTACTAGGAACTCCCCCTTAAGTGCTAGGAACTCCACCTTAGGTTCTGGGGACTCCACCTCGAGTACTAGGAACTCTACCTTAGGTGCTAGGAACTCCACCTCAAGTGCAAGGGATTCCAATTCGAGTGCTAGGAACACCACTTTAAGTGCAAGGAACTCCACCTTAGGTGTTGGGGACTCCACCATGTGTACCAAGAACTCCACTTTAAGATCTAAGAACTCCACCTTAGGTGCTGGAACTCCACCTCGAGTACCAGGAACTCCATCTTAGGTGCTAGGGTCCTAATCTTGGCTCTAGGGACCTGGCCTTGAGTGCTAGGGACTTCACCTTAGGTGCTAGGAACTCGAACTTAGGTGCTAGGAACTCCACCTTAGGTGCAAGGAACTCTACATTAGCTGCTGAGGGACTCCACCTTGGGTGCTAAGGTCCTAACCATGGCTCTAAGAACCTAACCTCAAGTACCAGGAACTCTACCTTAGGTGCTAGGAACTCTAACTCAGGTGTTGCGGATTCCACCTCGAGTACCACGAACTCCACTTTAGGTGCTAGGAACTCCACCTTAGGTGCTGGTGACTCCACCTCGAGTACCAGGAACTCTTAGATGCTAAGAACTCCACCTTAGGTGTTGAGGACTCCACCTTGTTGAGAGCATTTACTTAATGGCATTTATATAAAAATTTCCTTGTACATAATATATGGAGCATTTCTCAAGACAAGCAATGATTCAAGTTTTGGGGTTTGATAGCTCTCAAGTTTGGGTATTTGTGTATTAATTGAATAAACTTTAGAGTTAGAATAGCATAAAGATGGGAAATGCATATAAATAAGATATATGTATGATTTATGAGCTTAAACATAAAAAGCTGGGGAAAGTAGCGCATTTTAGAGTAAAATGTGACATGTTGAATGCTTTTTGTACTTAAATGCCAAAGATTCCATGTTGCGCTAATTTATTGCTATATCTACAGGAATTGGAAACATGGTTGGCATCACATTCAAAGGAGAAGCAGAAGGTCAAAATGCGCATCAGGACGCTTTGGAGGTTTCAGACTGCGGGATCGTCTAAATAATATTTGCGAAGGACAAATGTCCGTTGCGAAAATAAATCAAGAATTAATGCAAAGCGATGCAAAAATCAAAGCTATGCGGATCTGGAAACATTGATGCGAAAACTGCAGATCAGATGCAAAAGCCTCAACAAGAAAAGAATTGGATGACGAGTAAATGCCAACTATCAGATTGCAGAATAGACAAACTGCAATAATCATGGGATTCATGCCTTAATCAACAAAGATGTGATTGACAAAATCAGAGGAAATCT
>JBBMKA010076960.1:0-14902 GCA_037833695.1 Sechiopsis laciniata | reverse complement strand
TAGTTGATTACTCCACTACTATTAACCTCAATCTCCAAACGAGTAGTTAACCACTCCATATTACTATTAACTATTTCATTTCCTTCCACTCCACTCTTTTCTACCAAAAATAAACACATCTTATAAAAAACGAAAAAAATGAACATAGCTCAATCAAAATCAACATAACTTAAACAACAAATCATCAACTCATATAGATATTGTTGAACTAAGCAAAGATGATCTCAACCATGTTCCTTTGCCTAAATGGCCAATAACTTTTAACCTTATCAATTCAATCTATAATAATCATCTTTCTTTCGGACACTCGATGAAATAAATAGCAAAATAAGCAACTCCAGTGGTTCATCAAACACCAAACAAACAGTAAAAAAAAAAAAAAAAAAAAGAAAAACCAAACAAAAAAAAAATTGCAGAAGTGGGTGTAAAATAAAAATCATTAAAAAAAAAAAATAGAGCTTACTTTTTCCCCAAGAACTGGCCCATACGAGCTTCCCATCGGCCACATTTGTGCAAAGTAACTCCTCTGTATTTAGAACTCCCTCTTGAAAATCCAGTGCTCTGCCGTCGAAGAATGTGCACAAATTCCTCTTTACTAAAATTACTCATCTGCAAATCCGCCATTAAAGCCCCCAAAATAGAGCTTCACAAAATCAAACTTCACAATACACAGAACAACAAAACACAAGACACAAAATCTCAATCATCTTCACCTGTTCAATCTCTTCGCTGTAATCGCTTATGTTGAAATTTATATCAGCATTAACCCCTCGAAACTTGATTGCAGCTCGATCATAAGTCCTAAAATCAAAACCACAAAGATTTAGAACTTGGGTGTTTTTCATTTTCCCATTTCCCAAATGGGTTTTGTTTGTTCTACCTGGCTGCAGAATGGGCTGTTTCAAAACCGCCTACAAGAAACACAAACCCAAAAATTACAACACAAAAGGGGTTTCTAAATCAAAGCTAAAATCAAATGGAAGTTTTATAAAAATACCTAAATAGACTTGTTTACCACAATCCCTGTGAAAAGAAACAACAAATTGATCAAAAAGAAATTGGGGGAAAATCGATTTTAACAAAAAAACAGAGCGATTGTTGAATATAACAAACCAGATATGCGATTCCCATCTCCCTGTTCTTCGATAAAACGTAACCCCACGATACTGCGAGCTTCTCGATTTCGGTCCTCGTCGGCCCTTTCGAGCCGGATGAACCGGCTGTTGAACCACGATTCTGTTAGAATCCATCCATTTCCCCTGCGAGCCGACGCCGGAGACAGCGGGGAACCGGGCCGGCCGGTCGTTGTTGAGGATGCTGAAAGAAATGGGGCTGTGAACTCCGGCGCCGGAAATGGCGGTTAAATCGGCGGAATCGCCGGAGAGAATACAGAGATTGAGGTCCAACATTGAGGAAGAAAAGTGGGTAAAGAAAAATGGAGAAGAATTAGTGGGTGTGTTTATGAATGGAAGAATTGTTTGGGAAATTGGATTGAAGAAATTAAAGAAAGAGGAAATTGAGGACAGTGCTTTGAATCGTCAGTGTTCATCTTCCTCGCCTGCTCTGCTCTGCTCTGTTCTGTAAATCATTTTAAATAAGCAGCAAAATGGAGGTTCGGAAAATGTTTAGTTACGAACTTACGACGCGTCGCTCATATTGAAATATTAGCGGAGGAGAGGTACGGGCGATTATAGCTTTTTTTGTTTTTGTGTAAATTATAAATTTAGCCAAAAGTTATAATTTAGTCTTATCTTTTAAAAATTAGAATTTATAATTAATGCCTGAATTGGGTATTAAATTAAATTTTTACCAAACAATCAAATCATAAAATCATGGATTCTTTTGCTTAAAATATGAAATTCATTATTCATCACATAAATGATATGATTTTTTTTGTTATATCGATCAATTAATTCATAATTTGATTAGGATTACTTTTTAGATTTTATCAAATCATAAAAACTAAATTGTAGTTTATAAAACCATATGTATTAAATTTTATATTTTTTTAAATCATAAGAACTAAACTTCAATTTTTGAAACTATTACTTCAAAAAAAAAAAATTGAAATTATGGGGACTGAACTTTAACTTTCTTTGAACCATAAAGACTAAACTTAATTATACCATTTTCTTTTAATATATAATAATTTTTTAAAAAAAAAATTATGAATATCAACTTTTTGTAGAAGTACATGCATAATAAAAAATTGAAGCTGAGTCTAGTAAAAAAAAAAGACTACAAATAGTCTTCGATTAAAATTCATATTTTCAAGGGAAATTAGTACTATTATAAGAAAGTATGGGGCAATACTCATTAACACCAATGACTAAATTTATTTTTTATTTTTTTAAGTAAACATATTTATAATTATTTTTTAGATTTGTCTGGTCCGCTAAGTTTTCATATTTTCAATGAGTACCATCGATAGTCTTCAATTAATATAATTCAATAATGCCATAGGTAGTTTCAATCAATGCATGATAGTCTTTAAAGAGGGAAAATAACAGAATTAGAATATTAAAAAAATGCCAAAAATTCTCGTATCGATAAAATGTTTCTAAAAAAAATACTATAGTTAAAATGGAATTTGTCATAAATTTTTCAATCACTATCGGCGTATGGGTTTTACCAATTATCTTCAATTAGAGTCACCGACTAACTTTAATTAGTGATATTCATTATAAATATAACAAGTATAATTTAGTTCAGTCAATTACATAACGATTGACTACTGCTAATGTCATTGATTGAAGTCATTAAAGTTGAAAGCGTTTTTTAAATTTTACCTAATCCTAGTCATCAAGGATTTTTTAATGTACATGGTTTGTACACCAAAGTGTTGGTAAATTGAAACCTAGAGCTGTTAGGTTTTGGCATTCCATTGAGAAGAGGTGTGTTAATTCAAGGGATGTAATTTACCTTGAGATGTTTATGTTTAAAGAACAAATTTCTACTTCTAAAATTTCTATTACTTAAATGATGATACTAGTTCACAAGAAAGTTCATATTATCAAAGAAGGAGCACTATCCTCTTAATAAGGCATGCGAAGTTGATTTTGTTAACTTAGATCTTGTTTGATAACCATTTTGTTTTTAATTTTTGAAATTTAAACTTATAATAACTACTTTACCATTGGTTTTTTCTTATTTGAATATCTATATCTTACCTTTATTTTAAGAAACCAAACCAAATTTAGAAACAAAAAGAAGTAGCTTCCAAAAGCTTTGTTTTTGTTTTTGAAATTTGGTTAGTATTTACATACTTTCTTAAGAAAATATGGATACATTGTAGAAAAAATGGAGCACATTGTAGGAAATTTGAGAAAAAATAAACTTAAACTTCAAAAACAATAAATAAAAAGGAAAAATGGTTATCAAACGGGACCTTAACTTTTAATGTTGGAAGTTCACTAGAGAAACAAAGATCTATCATCTTTAAGAAAGCTAAAAGCAATCCTAATGTTCATAAATCGATACACGCAATGAATGAGGAGGTGGATTCTCTTAAGATAAACCGCACATAGAGGTTAGTTACTCTACCTAAAGGGTTGTGAGACTATATCATGAAAGTGGTTATAGATAAAATTAAAGTGACATACTAGGGGTATTACCTACAATATATAAAGCAAAACTAGTGATAAAAGGTTTTATTCAAAAGAAGAGAATAAATTACAATAAGATATTTTCTCCTGTTGTAAAACATACTTTCATTAGGCCGTTTCTAACCTTGAACCTTGACTGTGCACTATTTAACCTAGAGGTAGATCAACTAGATGTTAAGATTGTCTTCTTACATGGTAAGCTAAAAGAAACTATCTCCACATGAATCAACCTAAAGGATATGTGGAGAGAGGGAAAGAAAATGGTGTATGCTTGTTAAATAAATCTCAATATGGCTTAAAACAGTCTCCTACATGTTGATATCGAAGTTCGATTCATATATGTCAAAAATTGGTTTTGATAAAAGCCTATATGATAACTATATATGGCATTAAAGTCTATCTTCCATTATATGTAGATAACAATGCTTCTTGCAAGCAAATTTAAGAAAGTCAAATCATCCCTCCAAAAGGAATTTGACATGAAGAACTTACGGAATTCAAAAGAATGCTAGGGATTGAAATACACAAATATATAGAACTAAAGGATGAAAATGACCATATGAAGTACATGTCTAACCGACAATATTTTCAAGCAATAGAAATTTTTATGTATCTTATGATCTCTACCACACCTAATTTTATCTACTCAATTAGCTTGGTTAGTAGATACATGTCATCTCTATGTAAGAGACATTGGGAGGCCACTAAGTGGATAATTCGATACTAAAATAGAGAACTACATCCAATTAAACTATATGGTTTTATTGATTCAGATTATACAAGGGACTTAGATAAAAGAAGATCCCTCCCTATCAAGCAACATGTTTCTATTTAGAGGGAGCATGCTTAGCTAGATAGCAACTCTTCTATCAACTGTGGCATTATCCACTACTGAATCTAAGTTCATTACCGATTTGAAGCAATAAAAGAAGGTACAATGACTTATTTAGAATCAGACTTTTCACAATAGAATAGAATATGGACATCAAATTTCATTTCATAAAGGATCAGATTGAGCAAGGACTTTTCTGAGGGTTGCAAAATCTTGTTCCTATATTATAATTTTATTACTTTTGTCTCATTAATTGTTAAATTTAATCGTTTAGCTCAATATTGACAACAAAATTGACTTTCCTTCACAATAAATCAATTTGATAACTCATAAATGAACTACTTAAAGCATCACAATTGACTTTAAAAGAATATTATTAGTTTGATAATTACGTCTAATTAAATCGAATGTTATTAAATTAGACAAACTATTCAAGGTTGAATTTTTTTAATTTTTGACTTAGCAATGGTTTTATACATTTGGTAACAAATAAGTTTTTTTTTTTTTTTTTTTTTTTTTTTTTTAATTCAATAACAATATTTGGGATCGAAGAATTCAACTATAAAAGCTCTAGATTAATAATATGTGGTTTATTGTCTGGCTAAATTTTTGAATTCTTTACTTGACCAAGCTAAATAGGAAAAATATTTATAAATCTATGAAAAAATTAAACTATTGGCAAAATTGTTCACTCAAACAGAACTCTCAATCATTATTTAATGACAAACGCCTAACTCCAAGATGAATGAATGAATAAAAAATAAATACGGTATTTAACTAGGTTTATTATTAATAATAAATACATTGTATCTGTACTCATAACGATATTAGTTATATGATCGTAAACATACTAGTTACTTATATATACATAGGGAATACGTACTTCAGTATTATTATTAATACCTTAATATTTAATATATAATGGAAGCACATAGATCATACTTGACAACCAAAATAGTATTAATATTTATAATAAATAGATCATATTTGTTAGAATTTATATTTTCAAATACGTGTTTATTTGATATTACACATCCTTGAAAATTAGGGCTTCGACTAGAGGTTTTATACATTCTATCAAAGTGTCTGATAGAAAAATATTTAAACAAATTTTGGTTAAGAAAGTCGGTTAGAAAAAATATATATATTTATATAATATTAATATTTTTCATAAAATTAATTAGATTTCTTATTTCATTAATTATTGAAAAATTAACTTAAATTTGAATGGGTTTCTATTCATTCTCAAAATTTCATTAAAACATTGTATAATAAATATTTTTTTTTAATTAAAAAAAATTAAATGAATTAATCAACTTAACCAATAAATCAATTTCGGTGTCCTTTTTAAGCAAATTGATAGGTTAATTTTGGTGTTAATTTTTTACCCAAAACTGACATCGACTGACGATGATCAACACTCCTAGTTTCAACTTTAAGTTTTGGTTTTGATGATGGGTGGTGTTGTTATCGACGGCAACGACTCAGAAAGAGCGACAGTCACGACGAACGATTTGCTTCTTTGGTGTCGACTTTTCTACATTTTCAACGTCAAATTTTTGCTTCTTCATCTTCCAACACTCTGTGTCTTGAGTAAAATGCTCTACATTTGCAAAGTCCATTGCTGTGCGGATAGAACCCATAATGAAAACCTTTTTTTTTTTTTTTTTTATGAGGGGTATTTTTTCCATAACCTGAAAATTATTATTAATTAGTTTTAATTTCATGAATTTTTTTTTTTTTTTTTTTTGAAAATAATTTAATGAAGTTTTTTGTAATCCTTTAAAGTTTGATATAGATTTATAAATAGTTTCCATAAATTAGTGATTGTTTACTACCACTTTTCTAAATTTATTACCTTTTAATATTCATCTACAAATAATACACTCCCTCATTTTAATAAGATATAGGAAAAGGTACATTTTTAGTAAGGTTTGGATGTATGTTCTATTTGGTGTTTATATATATTTTAAAGTAAAACATTTTTATCTCTAACATTTTAAGAATACTCAATTTTAATTTTTTGGTGTGTTTTAAGTTTCCATATTTTTACTTTTTTAAAAATTAATTCTATTTCAAGACTAAAATAATTATTTCATCAATATATTGAAATGTTAAATTAGTTTAGTTATCATTCTAGTAAATATTTTGTTGCATAACTAATCATTAAAATTTTAAAGAAACAAGGTGTTTTTCCTCAATTATATATAGCCAAATAAATTAGATCTTATCATATAAGGTAAATGTTCCAAATGTATCTTCTCGATCAAGAGCTTTCATCATCAAACTTGTAATTTTAGTCGAATAGAGGAGGCTTCCCCGATTATATCAAGGTCAAGCTAACGAGCATTTGGGACAAATATGATGAGAATGATTATAGAAGAATAATTCTTTTACTCATATTTGAGTCATCAACAATTATTCCTTATAATTAATATTTATTCCATCCATTATCATTATTCATTTTCTATTGAATCATTCACACGTAACCACTTTTTATTCTCCACAATAACCCTTCTTTTTTTTTTCCATATTCACTATTGTATTTTTTTATAATCATTTTTTATATTCAAATACAAACGATCATTCCTCTTATAAGTATTTCGTACATTTCAAACATATATAACTCTTCATTTTTGTAATTATTTTTATTTATTTCAGAAAATCATTTTTTAATAATCATTCTCTCTTATTCCCATCTTTTCTATAATAATAAAAAAAAAAGCTTTTATTTTATATTGTTAAGGAATAAAATAAGTCAATTGGCCGTAAAAGAACAATATATAACATAAAAAAATGAAATTAAAAAAATAAAGTTGGTACTAAATGGCTGTAAAAGAATGATTTGACACTTCAATCATAACAAAAACAAAATTACTTTACAATCGTTGGAAATTATTGGGAAAAACAAGATTTGCGTCGATAACTTGAAATGGAATCATGTTTTTAAATATAATGTTTAAAGACAAAACAAAAAAAGGGGACAACAAAAATGATCCTTTGAAAACCATGAAAGAACATGTTTAATTATAAGATTATTTTAAATGTCACATTTCAATTCAATTTATTTCAAACTATATTTAAAAAATCAACTTTTGTAAAGACAAAAGCACAAAACATAACAAATACACTCTTTCACACAATTAAACAGAGAATCCACACTATGCCTAAAAAGAAATATGTTTAAAATTTATTTTGATTATTTATCCTTTTATATTACTTTTAAATATTATATTTTGAGTTGATTTTTCACGATAGCAAAACAAAAAATCAAATATAGTAAAAACGGATTCAATCATTTTAAATTGATACTCACAAAATTAATAAACTTCAATCTAGTTAATTGAATGAAACTATAGATTCAATCAAGCTAGACTTGAAACTATAGATTTTAATTAAATTAAATATTTCATATTTTATGCCAATACAAGCAATAGTTCAGCGATATCAATGTACACATAATGACCAAGAGGTCTTAGGTTCGAGTCCCCTCACCCTCCAATTGTTGTAATCTCAAAAAAAAAAAAAATCATATTTTAATATGCGAAATATTTTTTAAAGTTATACCTAAATAGGAGGTTAGAATTGGTTATCTATAATAAATTTTCATATTTTAATTTATTAAAAAAAAGCTCTTCATTTTATTTTAACTTCAAAAAACCATATATTCCTAAAAAAAAAAAAAAAAAAAAAAAAAAAAAAATCTTCGACAACCATATTTAAATTGGATGAATTCAACTAATATATACATATCAATTAGCATTAAATTAAATTCACATGTTTTTAATTCTCTCTAAATCTTAGATTAAAAACTTTTTATAATTATGTCACTTTATAACTCAACAAGTGGACCACTTTAAAATCCAATACCTAATATATAACATATACTTTTCTAGTATTAAATCCTTGTCACATCCTCTAAAAGAGGTTACTAGAATAATAAGTCACGACAAATTTATACTATCTAATTTGTTAAATATTAATGATAAGAACTAAAATTGCTTCTGAAATAAAACATTAAAAAAATTAAGAATTAAAATATGAAATAAAGTTCTAGGAACCAAATTTAAACCTAAAAAACCCCCTTTATTTAGTTTGTTTTAAGCCTCCAAGTTGCAAGCCAAACAATATGGTTGTGTCCCACTATACTTTTCCAATTTTGTTCATAAACAACAAAAATAATAATGGATGGTTTTTTATTAAGATTTTTTTATTAAATAGTTGGATCCCATATTATTTATTAGTGCATTATGATTCAATTAACCTTAGGACTTAGATTTCATTGGTTTTTGTTGGTTTATGGCATTCTTTTTTGTGATAAAAACTTTTTTAGTGGCATTGATTATAACAAGACATACTGTATGTCTTTATTTGTCTTTAAAAGATCTTGTTTTAAATTAAAAAAATAATAATAATAATAAAAATAATAAAAACTTTTGCCTAAGGAAACTATATAGTAATTGATGATTTTCTTGTTTTTTAGTGTGTGGCTTGTTGAGAAGTGTTAAGCTTGAGGTTGAAGTTCATTTTTTTTTATGTTTTGTTTTTATTTCATTCTCAAGCCCATTAATTTATTGTGCAATTTCATAAGCTAAGAAGAGGTAAAATTAACTGATATTAAATGGTTTTAATAATCATGAGATTATGGTTTGAAATCCACATCTTTAAATAGGATTGAATTTTTTTTTTCTTTTTTTCAAGTGCAATTTCATAAAGTAAGATAAAAGAGAAAGAAATAACATTTTTTAGCCCTTATATCCATGTTGAAAATTAGTTAAACAATTTAAGAGAGATTGCTTATACTTTTTGAATGTCTATTACAATTATAACATTTTTTTTAAAGTAATTTATGTATAACAGATTTATAGTTACAAAAATGTCAATTTTACCCCATTTTTAAAAAAGTAACATCGAAGGTTACAAGCAAGTCGATTGAAAACTATCAACTGAAATTTAATTGAACAATAGCTATTTTGGTCATTTTATAAAGACCACCTCATTTTTGTGTTATATAGGTAATTTTTTTAAAGTGATATTGATGATGTTTTTTTAATTCTTTTTGCTATACATGTAAAATTTTCTAATTTAAAACGTTAATAATAGTGTAACTAGAGATGTCAACGAAGTATGGATGGTGTGGGAAAGGTTTTACTGTCCTTATCCCCACCACCCATTTTAATTCACATCTCCTCAAAATTTCACGTAAAACTTTGCGAAGAATGGAGGCACAGAGTCCTTATAAGAAATTCATGGGATTCATTTGATTAACGGTAAAGAATTATTTCTCATTTAACTCTTTCTTTTTATTCTCAATTTTTAAAAAACTTTCTAAATCTTAAGTCCATTCAATAAATTTTAAAGATTCAATAAGTTTTAGAGAAACTTTTATTGAGTTTTTAATTTGATAATTAATAATGGTAAGGAAAGTATTCAACCAAATAAATATTCTTTTAACTTTATATATATATATATATATATATATGAAATATTTTAATATAATATAAAATATAAACACGTGAAGAATGAGAAAAATAGGGATGTGAAATATATTCTCTATCTTCATCACCAGTTAGCTCTCACAGAATTTTCATCCACACTCACTCAGTTCTCCATCCATATAAGGACAAGTCCGTATGAGACTCCGATCCGATGGAAAAAATTGACATCTCTAAATGTACCAATAAAATAGATTTGCGAAACTACAAATATTTATTGTTCTAATTGCTAAGTCTTATAATGAATTAAAGGGATTTTACATGTATAGCAAATAAAAAATAAAAAATATACCATTAATAATATTTTTTTAAAAAATTAATTAAGTATATAGTATAAAATTGGTCTAGTCCCTGTAAAATGACCAAAATATCTTTAACTTCGTTGATAGCCTTGAATCAGTTGTTGATAGTCTTCAATCAATTTACTGACAGACTTCAATCAGTTCATTGATAACATCGACAGAGACAAAATTGAAAAAATAATCCACTTGTTTTATGAAAAAAAAAATCTTCACCAAAATGGGCTATACATATAACTTTTTAAAAATATAACAAAAAATTTGGTAGGTAGAGCAATTTCCCATGAATTAATCTAGATATATTACATAGTTATCGTGAATTTCTTTTGAATAATTAGATTCAACTAACTTTCTATCTTTTTTCTATTTACTCTATAGTCTAGAGTGCAATTGTAATTAATATGTTGTCTTATAACTTCAGACTATTTTATACGTATACTTCACATAATTTGTTGTACTTTATATGTATACACACTTCCTATACAAAAAGGAAAATGAAAAAAAATGACACATTTAGGAATAAACACTTAGAGTGAACATGAACCAAACATTACAAACAAGCACAGCCACACTAATTAACCTTAGATTTTCAATTTGGGATTTTCCCATTTGAAAATAGAACAAAAACAAATTGGACCAAAATACCCATAAAAAAATAAAAAATAAACTCAATTTTAGATTGTTTGAGTACAATTTGGGAGAGGGAAGGATAATATTATTGTAACTATGGTGTTAAGCTGAATTACTATCAAACAATTAAATCATTAAATCACCGACCTTTTTCTGTACTCAATTTTACATTTGATGACAAAATAAAGACTTTTTTTATACTCATGACTCTATGAGTGAACCATATATATTTGAAATTTAACACTAACTTGTCCACTCCCCTCAAGCAATATAGGATTGTCATTTTTATCTTTGATGACCAAACAAATTTAACCAAAAGTGTTCATGGAATTGGAAGCAAACATTGAAGGTAACATATTTGATTGTTCCTAAGCCCTACCTCAATTGGCAAGTGGCATTTGTCTCATTTGAGAGTATATATAAATGGTAATGACAAGTTGTATAATTATCCCACTTGCTACCTTAAAGTTAAAGCTCAATTTGATTCATTAGTACATGTAAAGAGAAATTACTTATTGAGAATTCCAATTTTAATACTTTCATATATGTTACTTGGTATTTCATATTTATAGATGGTTTTAAATTTAATTTTGATCTTTAAACTTGTTGACCGTTATTTTTTAAAATGGATTTTAACTTCTATTAAAATTATTCCTACTAAATTCAATAAGTATATATATACACATTCAAATGATTAGAGACTAACATAAAACATTCAAATGTTGAGAACAAACCAAAATTTATACGAATTAAAGTACTAAATCTTAATTTACATACAAATTTAAACTATTCTAAAATTATAACTTTCTTTAGATGGGTTCAACTTATAATTTAAAAAGGTTTATCCTTCCTTGTACTAAAAAAAAAAAAAGAGTTTTATGAGTATAATTGGTTCTCTCGAATCAGCCAAATTTTGGCTTCTTCTGCCCACTTACATCAAACTAAAAATAATATTTTATATACGTAGGTAAGTTTAATTAATAAGATAGGTTTATAACATACAGATAAGAAACATGCACTAATATAATAGGTAACATAAATTTAAGTATAATATTATGCACTTTTTTTTCTTTTCTTTTTTTTTTTTTACATATTTACAAGCTATGAATTGAGTTTTAAAGAGATTAAAAGAATACTAGCACAACTCGAGAACCTAACCCAACCTAACTCACACTTTCAAATATGAGACAATTGACATGAGATGAGTATTTCCAACACGGTTTAATATTGTTTTATACATACTTCATTAATACTAGTATTATGTATTATAAATATTCATTAACACTAGTATTATATGAAAGTGTGTGACAATATTCATTAATATCAATGACCGTAACTTCTAATTTTTTTTAAAAAAGTAATGAAATTTGTAATTATTTTCTAGAATTGAGTGTTTTTAAGTTTCTTTTTTTATAGTCCACCCACATCATACAATTTTATTTATTAGACGTCAAAATGAGCATAGTTTAATCACCATTTTGTATTAATAACCTCAAGATTAGAAATTTTATTTCCTCTGCCTCAAATATTGCCAAAAAATAAAAATACTAGATTGAAAAATATAGTATTTTTATAGTCCAACTAATTATATTGTATTACTGTTGGAGATGTCCACGGGGCGGAGACAGGTAAGGCTTTACCGTCCCCATCCCCACCACCATTTATATTGCTTGTCTTCACGAAATTCACGGTATTATTTTGCGGGGATTGAGACAAGAACTCCCCATCAGAGACTTGCAAGGATCAGGTTCCCCGTGGGTAATTTGTCACCATCTCCTTTTTTTTTTTTAATATAAGTTTGAATAGTTTTGTTTTGATATTTATCATATTAGTTTTTTCTTTAGTTTTAAATAAGTAAAAAAGCTAGTGTGTGTTGTTATTAAAAAAAAAGTTACTCTATTCTTTTTCTTAAATCAATATATACATGCCTATAAGATGTGTACAAAAACTATAAAAGGGCTGCAAGTTATTTTTATACAAAAAAGTTATTGTATTTTTTTTTCTTATATTAATATATGCCTATAAGATGTGTAAAAAAAACTCTAAAATGGCTACTATACTCTTATTAAAAATTAAAAAAAAAAAAAAAGTAAAACTACTGTATTTTTTTTTTTTCTTATATCTATATTTCTCACAAATTTATCAAAATATACAATTCCAATATTAAAAAAACATGTATAATGAAGCAACATTAGCACAATTTTATTTGAAATAAAAAAAATTAATCTTTAAAAAAGAAATATCGGGGCGGGGCTGGGAAACGGAATGAGGATCACATTCCCCATCCCCATCCCCATTTAGTCATGGAGAAAAAAAATTTCCCCCATCACTCCTCCATTTCCCATGAAATCGAGGATTCATTGCTCCGTTTGAGACGTCCCCACAGTTTAAATAGACATATCTAGTTATTGTCAAAAAATTAAAATAAAATAAAATAAAATAAAAAACTAATTATATTGTGCCACATGGCTCGACACTAGTGGTACAAGTTGTGTTTTTTTAATATTTAACATCACAAAAATAATACGTAAATAATAAACCTTCCCAAGGCAACTACGTAGAGTCATCTCTTAAAGACATATAATTGTTCCTTCCTTAACCTTAAAAGGCTTTGATTTATGATTTGAGGCTTTTTCCATACTTTACCCTAAAATAAGATTTGTGTTTGTCATTTTCATTTTAAATATATCCTACTTAATTTCTTATGATAGTTTTTCCCCAATAAGATAATTAGCTTGGTTGAACTATAAAGTTTAATCAATAACCTTTTATTCCTTTAATAGAGGTACAATCACCCATAATTAAATTTATATTAAATAGATTTCTCATCTTGGCATAATATATTCTTAAACTTTTTAATTTTATATTTCGTGGGTCCCTTAACTTTACAAAGGGAGATGTCTTACAAACTCCTAACCTTTTGATTTTCTCTAATAAGTAAAAACATATTTGTTAGTTTTGAATATTCATAAATTTATTGGACACAAATTTGAGTGTAAAAATTTTCGTTAAACTGTCTAATAGATTCATTAATCTTTAATATGCAATGTAATTACTTTTAAAAAAATGAAAATTTAAAGACCTATTTAACATTTTTTTGAGTTGAAAACTTGAAAATTTAAGGACTTATTATTATAATTTTTTTTTTTTTTTTTTTGTAAAGTTTATGGATTTATTTTATAAACACAAGTACAAGTACAAGAATTCATAAATCAAACTTTCAATTAACAAATATATATATACATATAATTGTTTTTATCAACTTGACTCTTCATAGCATACAACTTGCTTATTTATTAAATGGTAAAAGAGCAAGTTGCATAATTTGTAAATGGTACAGAAGAGTAAATGCCAATTAAACTAAAAGGGTGTTGAAGAAATGAGATAGGACAAGGGGCTACTTTCTTTATAGTGTGGCTCATCATTAGGTTAAGTTGATTTAAAACAAGGGAGGTTTGCAGAAGTAAGCTAAATATAGAAAAAATTTACAAGAATAGC
The DNA here is from genome assembly GCA_037833695.1 of Sechiopsis laciniata. NCBI lineage: Eukaryota > Viridiplantae > Streptophyta > Magnoliopsida > Cucurbitales > Cucurbitaceae > Sechiopsis > Sechiopsis laciniata. The sequence continues at coordinate 543 of JBBMKA010076960.1, read as the reverse complement.
CATAGTAATAAAATTTAGCAAAAGTAATCACCGGCTTTTAAATAAAAATTTTCATTTATAGGAAAAAGACACAAATACCCCCACTTAAATTAACATTTTAAAACAAATATCAATTAGTTCACTCCTAATAAATGTCCCCAAAATTGTGGGGGGTTTTAAAGAGTTTTTTTTTTTTTTTTTTCCTTTTTTTAAATTTGATACAAGTTTTTATTTATTTATTTTTAGGTAGTTGTTTTGATTTTTTCAATATACTTAAAAGCTTCAATTATGTATTAATAAATAAATACGAGTTTCTAATTTTCACATAAATAAGTAAAAAGTTTTTTTTAGAAATGTGTCAAATTGAAAAAGTATTTACAATTTTAGGCAAAAATAAAAATAAAAATAATCATAGTTATAGATATTAATAATTATACGATATTATTAATACATAATACTATATTAATACACAATATTGTACTAACAACATATAATATTGTATTAATAATACATAATAATGTATTAATAATACAAAATACTGTATTAATAATAAAATAATACAGT
>JBBMKA010076949.1:0-14906 GCA_037833695.1 Sechiopsis laciniata | reverse complement strand
AATAAATGATTAAAAATGAATGGATAGAAATGAGAGTTATTTTGAAAAGTAAAATTGAGGAAGAGTTAATAAAAACTCGTTTTGATGTAGGTTTTCAAGGAGGAGTTAATAAATCTTAAAATGAAATCCTAGCTAAATATGCCAAACAAATAGCCCCTATTTGTTTTGTGATGAAGGTCATTATGTACACTACGATCAGTAATGAACAATATTTGTTTCAACTTAATTTTTATTTTGCATCTGTGTGAAATAAAGGAAAAGTTTTATTTCAATTTAGTCTTAAATTATATTTAATTGCAAACAGTTTTATGAATTTCATTTTTGTATTTACAAGTTCGGAATACTATTACGGCATTATAAATGAAGCATATACAGAAGTGGGCCCTTGGGAGGCTTAAGATAATTGGTTCAATCCATGGTAACCACCTACCTATGATTTAATTTCTTACGAGTTTTTTTTACATCTAAATGTTGTAAGGTCAGACGATGTGTCTCGTGACATTAGTCAAGGTGCGTGCAAGTTGGTTCGGACAGTCACGGATAAAAAAAAAAAAGAAAAAAAGAGGCACATACAAGATCAATAGGGCAGTCTAGTACCCTACAAGAATAATAGCTCGACACACATTAGTACGTATCCATGATAGATATTATGAGTTTGAATCCTCCACCTTCAATTTATGGTTGAATTGACCATTATAGCATGATCTAGTAATCAAGAGGACATTGGAGAATTAAGAGGCGATGAGTTTAATCTATGATGACCACATGCTTGACCATTAATTTCATATGAATGTTTTTACATCCAAATGTTATAGAGTCATGTTGTATATCCTATAACAGTAGTTGAGATGTGCAAGCTGATTTAGAAAGTCATGAATATTAAAACATAAATATTATTGAATTAATTCCCATAGTAAATTCAAGGGAAACTCATCATAAGTCAAATTTAGAAAATTATTACAAATATTGTTATTATTATTATTTTTAAAATAACAATTATAATCATTAGTATGAATGATTATTGTCACATACTTTTTATAATATTGTATTAATAATACATAATACTGTAGACACCTCCCGTATCTTTATTCTTTCACTGTCTTCCATGCAAGACACGAGTATGATTATCCCGAGTATAGTAGAGTGAAGCTTCGATTTTTTGGTTTAAAAAAATTCAAGATCATGCACTAATGAGTATTTATAATACAGTATTAGAATGTATTAATGACTAGATGCAAATATTTTAAATTTACTTACGTTTGTGATTATTTCGTGAGAAAAACTGGTGTAGTACAATTTTCCTACGTTCAATGTCAAATCTATGTGTGCTATCACCTTCATTCGCCACTTATAAAAATTTGGTTAAATAATTTTAAATTCATTAACTATCAAAAGTATTTAATAGTTCTCTACACCTTTAATTTCGGCCAACATTTGAGGAAGAGATGATTGAAACTTATAATTTTGAGATTTAGATTATAGTAGATACCATTAAAGTTATTTCAACTTCATGGTCACGAGTTCGAGCTCAAAAATTAATATTTAGCTCATATTATTTTAGAGTAGTAGTGTCCTCTATGTATACTTTGATTGGTCCTCTTTCCCAATTTATACAAAAAAAAAAAAAAAAACCGCTAAACTTATGCCTTTTGGTTATACTCCTTTTGTTTATATAAATTTAAATAAGGAAATTTGTCTGAGTTTGCAAAATATGAAATATTTCACTTAATTTCACTTTATTAATTTTGTAGATATCAATTTAACGTGATTAAATTATTTGATTTTTTTCTAAAATTTTGACATGTATAATTTTATTTTCTATTTTCCACATAAATTATTTGGAACCATTCATTTCTAATCACTTATTTGAAATTTTAAAATAAATTTTTATTTCAAAATTATAAATTTTTTACTATTCATTTAAGTAACTATTTAGGTAAAAATTTACATACCATTATTATTACCATTTAAATATTTAACCCCTCAAAATAACTAGAGACTCAATTGAGAACATTATGGAAATAAACTGTTTTTTGTGGTGATTTGATTTTTACGGTTCAGAATCGAGAGTGCACAATAAGGTAATATGCACACTGTAGAGGATAACTCTCAAAACAGTACGATTATTTATTTATTTTATTTTATTTTTCTCAATAATTGATAAAGTTTCTCTCCTCGCACAAGTCAGGACTGTGATTTACGATTGCTGTGATTCTTGGAGCGGCCGTCTTCAGAAACCCTAATTACATTTACAGTTTTTTATCTGTGCTGATCTTCACTTTTTGGTGACCGCCGAATTTGATTTGGTCTGATTGTGAAAAATGGTAAGCCATTTGTTTACCTATTTCTTCTAATCTTTCTTTGTTCATCGTTGTTTTTGCTTGATCGATTTGAATGTGTAGTAATCGAACGTTTCTCTTTCTGTGCAGGCTGATTCTCATCGCAAAAGGTGAATTTGAAAACGTTTTGTTGAAATTATTTATTTTACTTACTGTTTACGATTTTACGGTTTTTTTTTGTATCTAGGGCACATAGATGATTTATGATTCAGTTTTTAAGTCATGAACATTTTTAAAAGTTTTTTTTTTTTTTTTTTTTTTTCATCCGTTGAGATTTCTGCAAGTTGGTTGATAAAAGAATCGAGCATGCTCTTGACATAATATTTGTAGCTGTAAATTTATAGGGCAGTTGTTGACTTGTAGTTTGTTAAGATCGGATAACATATGAAGCCCTTGTAGGATTTTGATATAAGATTAATTTGTCGCATGAATTGTATTCTCGGTTATAAATTTTTAATTTTATATTTGAGCTGTTGATGATTTTGTGTGAATAATTTATGAAGCATGGTGGTCGAAGTCTTGAACTTTGAAGGGGAGTTTCCCTCATGCTCCCAAGTTGGCGATTTATTTGTGACATTAAGTTGTAGACACCTCGTGTGTCTCCATTCTTTCGATGTCTCTCGGTGCTCCGACTTTCTGGTTTTAAAAAAGAAAATTTATGGAGCTTGCACTTCCCTTGTTCTGTTGGTTTGTTTTTTGCCATTTTGAGCATAATAATTTGGCCTAAAAAACTTGTTCCATCACATGGGCTCGGAAACATGGATAGGATCTTGAGAGAAAAGAGCATGAATGACTACTGAATTTAGTCTTCTTTAGGAGGCGTTAGATTATTTTTCTGCTCGTATGATATTGGGATCAGAGGAAACATGGATGAAAGGGATTGGTGTGTTTGAAATTTTATGAAACTTGTCAGTTTTAAAGTTTAGAACACATCCTGTTTTCTTTTAAATGTCCTCATTTTTAGTATTTCTGGTGTCAGCAGATCCATATGTTTGCTCTATTCATGGTTATAATTGATGCAGGTTCTCACGATCTCCTTCCCCTTTGAGAGCTCCTTCAAGGCCTAGATCTAGATCTAGGTCGCCATCGAGGCCCAGGTCTAGGTCCAGATCATGGTCAAGGCCAAGGCCCCAAAATCGTGGAAGGTTGGTTTTGATTGTTATTTATTACTTGGATAAATGAAAGGGAAAAACTGCTTTTATATTTGTTTACTTTTGGTGCTTTGAACCCTCTTCTTATGATTGCTCATGGTTGTGATGCAGATCAAGGTCCAGAAGTCGGGGGAGGTGGGTTTCTTCAGCTGGAACTCTGGACAAAAATAAACAACACTCTATTTCAGTACTTGGATTTGGTTTATTGATGCTTTTGTTGCATTGATTGATTACTGTTTTTATTCTCTTTGGATAACATTTTTAGCTTGTTTCAGGGAAAATGCCCTTAACCCTGGGAACACACTTTATGTCACTGGTCTATCTACGAGGGTCACTGACAGAGACCTTGAAGAGCACTTTTCCAAGGAGGGCAAGGTTAGTTAGCTTCTGAACCCTAATTACTTGCAATGAATGATTGCATGTTTATGTGAGATATCCCTACTTGGTTCGACATTTGGAAACAAGTGATACGTCATAAAACAGGATCATGTTTGTTGTGTTTCTTGTATTAAAAAATCTGTTTATCGTATATCTTGAGTACGAAGAAAATTAAAATGGAAATGTTTTAAAGGTTGATGCCTCCACAAGTTCAATGTATTAACATGATCATATTTATTGTGTTTCTATAGATTATTGTGTTCTTTTTTCCATGTTTTTTTTATCCACAACATTTTGGGGTGGGAGGATTTGAACCGGTAACCTCTTGATTACTAGGCTATCATGCATCTAGAGCTATTGGCCTTTTTTTTTTTTTTTCTCATGTTCACCGAGGATGTTTGCCATTTTATTCAATTTCCCTTTTTACTCTTTTATTCTAAATAGATTATTATGTTTGTTTGTCAGGCTTAAGTGCCCGAGGCTTCCTTAAGCTTTTTTAAATCATTGTTTGTATTGAAAGACAGAAAAAACTGAAATTGGATTAGTCACCAATTTGCAATTATTTGTTTTCTTGGTCATGCATGGTGTAATCAGTTTCTTTCTATTGTAAATGCTTCTAATATTTGCAGGTGGCTTCTTGTTTCCTTGTGGTTGAACCTCGAACACGAATTTCCCGTGGCTTTGCATTTGTTACAATGGACAATGATGATGATGCTAGTCGGTGTGTTAAGCATCTCAACCAGTCAATTCTAGAAAGTCGATATATAACTGTGGAGAAGGTACTAGGATTATTCTGCTCCCGGTTAGCATCGAAGAAATTTAATTGTTTGTTTTCTTTTCTTAACTTGGAGGTTTTCTGGTTATATTCAGAACAAATTGTGTCAGCTATGTTGGCAGCAACCAAAGATGATCAGTTTCATCCATGTCAACTTTTAGTGAAACCGCTTGGTCAATGACAAGCTTAAACAACAGATTTCAAATGCGCCTGTTCAACTAAACATATCAACTATATTGCCCAACAACTTTTCTACATCAGCATTCAATTTCAACACAACTAACCAACGGACATTATCAAGAACTTTATTATCAGGCTTTATGGTATTTCATACCTGGCATTCATTGAACACTAGTCAATTTTTCCCTACTCCTTATATCAAGTGCATCCTTTTTTGGTGGCCAGTTTCCTTTCCCCCCGAGTATTTCATATTGTTGATTGTACATTGCCAACAATTTAAAAACTTGGTTTTTTTTTGCATATAGTGCTCATCTGGAAAACGACATAAACGATAGAACCCTTTTATTTAGATGTGGACGGACTGGAACTTAGATTACTATAAGAAATGAGATAACACATTTTTTGTCTTTCAGTCACGGAGGAAACGGCCGAGAACTCCAACGCCTGGACACTATTTGGGGTTGAAAAGCACCAGAGACTCCGGTAAGCATAACCTATCAAGTCATTTGAGATTGGTTTCTTATTTAACTCATTACCTTGACTGGTTTTGTTCCTTGTTTTTAAGGCTATCGTGGAGAACGAGGTGGTGATCGAGGTAGGTATCGTGGTGGCTCCCTCCGCAATGATTATGGGTATCGTCGATCACCAAGACGTTCGCCATATCGAGGGTCTCCAAGACGCTCGCCATATCGAGGGCCTCGAGAGTACTCCCCTAGACACTCCCCCCCTTATGGTGGAAGATCAAGGAGGGACCACTCCAGGTCACCCCCTTACTCTCCTCCTTATGGAAGCCCGGATAGGAGGTATCCACGTGACACTCGGGTTTAGGGTTTTGTGTGGCACTCGGTGAGGCCTCTTTTTAATGTACTTTTGTGGTGCTGTTAAAGACGACTGTGGATGGTTTTTTGTGTACTAAACGTTTGTTTGTACCGCATAGTTTTAACGGTCGGCCGAATGCTTTCATGTTTAGGTGTTTTGACTTGTTACTCTAGATTTTAAAAACATCTATTTTCTGTCTGTTGTATCTTTTGTTTTTTTTTTCTTCGTTTTGGAAAAAGAGAACAAGCTTCTTTTAAGCACTGGAATTTATTTGGCAAACGGTTATATTCCCCTATTGTTTCTTAAACTATTTTTGGTCACAGGATTGTAGAAAACAAGTTAATTTTTTAGTATTTAGAAACTGTCCTTATTCAAAGGCATTGTTTTATTCAACAACATTTGAGGTTGGTTAAGTTCTTATAATTTCTTGATGGTATATCATGTCTATGCTCTTATTGATGTTATTCAAATGCTAATAATTTGATAGACATTAGAAACTATATGTTATATTGATGCTTGTTAATCTCTATTAAAAATGATTTTTTATTTTTTTATTTTTTTTTATTTTTTTATTTACTGAAATATTGCTAAAGAGTCCAAGATAATTTAGTAACTCAAACCATTTGATTTTTAAAATTTTATGTTATTCTTACTTAAATTTTCTACCAAGAGAAAATATATAATAAATTAATTGTTGTAGGTTTACCTTTTATTGATTGACAATAGGTTGGAAGATTTAAATACATGATTTATTGTCTTTGAGCCAGCAAAGTGATTTGAGTGGTTCACGACTTGTCGTGAAGATTAATTTCTTATATATACATATATATTTGAATGTGGGTTGAAACACAATGTATTTCTTAAAATTAAAATCTGCATGTCATATAAAAATAAAAACAAGATATAGTTTACATTTCAAAGCAATTGAAAATTGAAAGCTTTAAGTCCATAATATGTGAGAAGTGATTTAATTGATTGAAGCATACACTTTTGTTTTTTGTGTTGATATTTTATTAAATGAAATTGTGGTTGTAAAACAGTTGAGGCAGATTTTTGTAATTTGATTTTATTTAATTTTGGGTAACTGTACAATTTGAGTAGCTGAAATCCACATAAATATTTACAACTCCATGGGAAGTCCATTGCGTGACCAAGCTTCATATCCACCTGCTATGTCTGTTACGTAATTATATCCCTACACAAAATTCAATTCATTAAAATCACTTTTTAATTTGTTAAGTTTAAATTAAGTATCATGGATTATAATAATCGAATAGAAAAGTAAATAGGCTAAAGTTGCTACATATTTCCTAAGACTAAATTATTATGAAGGTGAAAGTACAAAAAAAAAAAAAAAAAAAGACTTACTGAAGTTCAAGAAATTAAATATTACTTTTGTGAAACCAAAAAATGTTCTTGGGAAAAAAGGGGGAAGTTGGCTTTATGGTCACACTTTTTAGAGAACTTATCCAAATATTGATATTAGTTTCAAATGTAGATGAAATTTCAAAAGCACCCCATGAGATCATCACAAACTTGATTTAGTCTCTAGATCACATTTTCCTCTTTGAAATTATAATTACTTTTTCCTTTTTAAGCTTTAGGGGAAAAAAGAAAAATGAAAGTTTAAATATCTTTTTTCGTTGTTATATTTAAAATATATTTCATTGATCGAATTTCCGTTTATATATTTCAAAAAAAAATAAAATAAAAAAAACTCAAAATTTTTTCTATTATAAAATTTAAATTACTTTTAAAATTGGTTCTAATATTTGTAATACAAAAAAGAAAAAATGGGAACTTTTTTGGTTTTTTTTTTTTTAACTCGAAAACTTAAGAGTTTTACTAGGAGGAGGACACTAATGACCTGTCCTTCAAATGGTTAGCTAATAAAGAGTAATTTTTTTAAAGAACTTATTATAAGGACCATTAATTCTTTTTTAAAAAAAATCACATAAAATGAAATTTAGAGAGATCAAAATAAACAGGATAGGAAGAATCTTAAAATCTAAAAACCGAAAATGTATTTTAACAAAGAAAATGAAAGACTTACAGAGGCAAGAAGATCAGCGGCAGCCATAAGAGACCGCTTCCCACTTAGGCATCCCTATCCAATAAATAAAAATCCAACAAAAATTCAAAATCCAAATTTACAAAAACAATATTAAAAATTTAAAAAAAAAATCCATAATTTAATTCCAAAATAAAGCTAAACTTACCACAATAATTTCATCATCTTTTCTGAAATAAACCGCCATTTCCGCCAAGAAATGTGGGTTCCTAGTCATCCCTACAAAATAGAGAGATTCAAAAAACTATATAATCTAATTCAAAAACTATATAATAAATTGCCAAATAGCAGTGCTCTAGTAGTATCTTGTATGACTTAGTAATTATGAGATTATAAGTTCGATCTTCCTTTCTCCAATATATTGAATCAAAAAAAAAAACAAAAAACAAAAGGAAAATTGGAGTGAATAGGCTGTTTTTACAAATGAATTTGAATTTTTAAATATTTGTATCTATAATTATTAATAAATATTCATTTTTTTCAAAATACGTAAATATCCATTAATACACTATTTTTATTACTACATTTTTTAATGGTTTTAAAATTGACTATACTTACTATTATTTTTTAGATCGGATTAATCTTCAAAGTTTCTTCATTTAATTTAGAATTTAAAATTGAATGAAAAGTTCCATTAAAAAAAATAATGAAATTTTAAGAATCGGCCGGAAAAATGAAACCTGATCCGACTCTGTACATGTAGGGGATGTTAACGGCGCCGGGAGCGTGGCCGGCGGCGAACTCCTCCGGCGTTCTAACGTCCAAGTATCGTTGACCGGCTTGAAGAAGCTCAAGAGCTACACGAACCGGCACCGACGCCGGAACCGCCGTGGCTTGAACCGGCTCTTCTCTCAAAACGGCGCTTCGACTTCAAAATTAAATTAAATCGCAAATTAGAATATTTTATGCATTTTCTTATAATTTAATTTTTTTAGAAAAATTCATTATAATCGCCTTTGTTTTACCTGGTGCTCCAATGTTTATGGCTTACGCCGGAATCTCGCCGGCGGCGTTGTAGAGAGCTCGTTATCGGCAACAACTTCCCTCTTACAACAACAAAAAAAAAGCTTAACTAGTTTATTAAATCACACATAAATGAAATGGATATAATTACAATAAATTTAGTTTATTTATAGAAATTTATTGTAAGTGTCGACTTTGAAAGCTGTTTGTATTATTGGTTCAAAACTATTTATTAAACTAATTAAAGTAATTAGGTTCATAATTTTTTTAGTTTTTTTTACTAAGTCTGCCTTAATATTTTTATCATACATCATTTTCTTTTAAAAGTTGTTACTCATATATATATTTTTTAATTTATACATACAAAAGTCCCGTTATTAATATTCTTAGCAATTTTTAAAATTTTTAAATTGTTGAACAAAAAAAAAAGCAATTTTTAAATTGATTTATTCGCCTCATTTTGTAAACTTAAAAATTCGTTCAAGTTTCCGAAATCATGTCAATTACGGCTGTTCTTAATTCAATTAAAAAAACAAAAAACAAATAATCTTATAACCTCAATTTACATCTTTCTTCCACCCAAAAATTCTAATGTTACACAAGCCCTCCTATTTCCACTTTCCACCCCCACATTAAAAAACAAAAAATCAAAAAACATAATTGTAACATTAGTTAATAAGTCAATAGTAAATTCCTAATGACGAAGAGATCTTAGATTCGTATCTCTATTCCAATTATTTTCAACTTTTTATGACTATATAATATTTAGTTATAAAAAAGATGAGTAAAAAAAATTAATTATGACAATACACCAATTGGCCTTATTCGGTTGACGATAAAAAATATCGTTAGTATAGTGCTTAATTGGTGGATATATGTCTTATGTGTCAAAAACAATCTGTTTATTGTACTCTTAATCATTCAAAATCTTTTTTTATCACTAAACTCACGGATGGTATGCAATAATAAAAATGAATTGGAATCGAAAGAAATGAAGTATGTACCTTTGAATGAAATTAGTATTATTGGGAAGAAGAAGGAGAGAAGTGGAAGCAATTGAAGCAAGCGACATGGTTGTGATAATTGGAAGATGATGGCGATTGAAGAAGAAGAAGAAGAAAAGTGTAGAGAGAATTGTGGTTTTAGTTTATTGGAAAAGTTTATATTATATAGTGGGGGAAATGGAATAATAAGAAGTTTTGAATGTTCGAGAAAAATGAAATGGATAAGTTTAAATGGACAAAAAGTGCAGTCAGGCATGACCATGAATTGAATCATATAGAGAGTTTTATCCCAATCTCAATTTCTCATTCATTGATTTATTTTTTGCACAAATTTCAAAGTCTTTCTATCTTCTCCACGTGGTTGGCGCTACCCTTCCTTTACCCCATCTCTCCATACCTGATATTTCCTCTCTATTTTCCTACCCGTAATAAATAGAGATGTCCACGTGGGTTGGCGGGGCCGGAGAATGGTTTCTCCGTCTCCTAATATAATTTTCGTTTCCAAAAAATATTTTATTTTTTTTTTCGGAGATCGGGGTGGAGATTACCCTGCGGGGCACTGGTGGGCCGGGTTTCCCGCGGCGATTTTTTTTTTTTTACATTTTTTAAATATTTTTTTGGACAATACTTTTAAATAATTAGATTTTCTTAGAAAATATCTATAAATTTCAACTATAATGTTAATTATTAAAAAAAAATATTCATAATAATAGATAATTTCATCAACAAATATATTTTTATTTGAAAATTAAATGGGTAAAGTATAGAAAAAAATAAAAAAATAAACGGGGCGGGAATTGGAGAATACATCCTCCGTCCCTGGCCTCAATTAGCCCACGGCGTTCCCCCTTTCCCCGCCTAACCGGGGATTTCCCGTAGGAAAAATGGACATCTCTAATGATAAAAACATGATATTAGTGTCGATAATACTAGTTTTGAAATAAATATAATAATATTCAATTTTGATTTTGAAGATAATAGAATGTTTTTATGGCATTAAAAATTTTGACTAACAAGATAATTAGTTAACTTTATTTTTTTTTTAGGCCACATGTTATTTTTATTGTTTGGTGGAGAGTTAAGAGTCATGTAGTAGTCAAAAGGGTCTTTAAGAGTTAAGATATAATGAGTTCAATCGATGATGATTATCTGCCTGGAAATTAAATTTTCACGAGTTTCCTTGACATTTAAATATTGTAGGATATATGTCTGGTGACATTAGTTAAAGTGCGCACAAGCTGATCATAACAGTCATAGATATTTTTTTAAAAAATAACTGTAATTTTTTTTAAATTTAATTAATTTTAAATTTTAATAGATTGGTGATGTAGTTATTTTGGTTTTGATAAAAATTTTATTAACAAAAAAAAAAAAAAACTCAACAAATATATATGGCGAAACTTGAGCATTATTGAATGAAAAATTTTAGGTCATGACTTAACATCATCCAAATATTACTGCTACATATGTTACACAATTTATGCTACATTTTTTTTTCTTTAATTTTGTTTCTCTATATTGTTTTTAAAATTTAAAGAACAACAAAATGTGACCTAAATTAAGGTATATATGTAGGCATGATCATGGCAACACATGACCTAAATTCAGAAGTAAAAATGTTCAAAACATAAAACCTAAATAAAAACTTTAACGAAAATATTTGGATTAAAATAATACTTTTCCTAATATTTTTATTTTAGGGACTGTTTTCCTGCAGGTGAGATGATATGAGAGGCGATGCTGAAAGTAAAAAAACCTTGTTTAAGGTGTATGAAGATGAGATGAGATGACAGAAAACCTTGTTTGAGATGCACGGAGATATTGTTTGGGATGCACTGAGATGAGATGACAGAAAAATCTTGTTTGGGTGGAAGGAGATGAGATGAGATGTTAAAGTATGTGTTTTTTTTTAATATATATATATATATATATATTTTTTTTTTTTTTTTTTTTTGAATAATGACCTTATTTTCAAATATTATTAACACAAGTATGGAAATATAACTACTATCATAAATAAATTGTAAGTAATAAAAACCAATAGCATACCATCATTGATCATATTAATGTTCATATTCAAAAGAAACAGAGTTTCAATGATATTATGTACGACCTAATAATTATGAGGTCAAAGTTTTGAATCTTTCACACCTAAATATTATTGAATTAAAAAATAATAATGAGCAAAAACTTCACACAAACAAAAATGAAGTTTGACTAATCTAAAATATTTGTAAACTTTTATTTATTTCAAGATTTGTTAGACTTAAAAAATAATAAATTTTTTTTAAAAATAATAAGATTCTATTTATTAAATAAAAATAAAACCATTTAGTTAAACTTGTCATTATAAAATTTTGATAGTAATTTTTTTTTATTAAAAAGGAAACTTTTTTTTAGTAGAGGAGGACCAACTACTCTCAAATAATATGAGAGTCAAATATCAATTTCCTGGCTCGAAACTTATTTGATTGAACTCAATGACATTTTGATAATAATTATTACATGGAAGTAAAAAAAAAAATAGTGCCCTCAAAATTTTGAATTTAATGTTGTTGTTGTTGTTGTTGTTTTTTAATGTAAAATAAATCTCAATCCCTATGTTAACTCATGCAAGTCTTAGAACTCATAGTTGTTTTTTATATATACAATCAAAACTCTCAAAATTATTTAAATTAATTTACCCCCTTCCTAAAGAGAAAAAATTATAGATCCACTCCTATTATCATTTTAAATGAATTTACCATAATGGAGTTGTTCCATTGGTAGCCTTGAGGTGATTGGTTCAATTCATGGTGACCATCTACTTAGGAATTAATTGACATCCAAATGTTGTAGGGTCAGGCGGTATGCTTCTTGACATTAGTCGAGGTGCGCGAAAGCTGGCCCGGACAGTCACAGATATCTAAAAAAATTAAAGTATAGCTTACTACAAGAGTAAAAAAATTTAAACCTCATTTTTATAACAAACAAAATAAATTAAAAAATTTTAAATTTATTGAAATAAGTTCATATTTTTTAACTTATTGTAAATTATGAATAAAAATTCAATTTGTATAAATTATTTAAATTTAATTGTTGTTTTAATAATAAATTGATGTATTAATATTAAAAAAATACATTATTTTATAACAATAATTTTTAATTTTTAATTATAAATTTATAAATATGATTATTTCTAAACGATCGAAGTTTTATAAATTTTTTTTGTTATTAAAAATGAATAAATAAAAAAATAGAAAGTATTTAATTTTTTATAAATAAAAAATATTAAAATTTACTATCATATATCAAGAGATAATATATATATATATTTATTTTAATTTTTAAAATTTAAATTTATTTAAATAAACATTTGATATAATAATAGTATAATTATTATAATTATATAGCGGTATATTAACATATTTAAATAATAATAATATTATAACCATAAATATATCAAACATAAAAAAAATACAAATAAAAAATAAAAAAAATGTTAAGAAAAAAAGAAAGGAAAAAGAGAAGATGAGAGAAGATGATAAATACCTTTGACCAAATAAAGTGTTGGAAGTCCACCCTTAAAGATTTGGAAGTATTTTTTTTTTAATATTTATATTCGCGAATGTCTAGACAAATATACTTAGATTTCAACTATTTTTACAAAAAATTTCAACCTTGCAATATTTAGTTGTCAATAAAATATATAGAAAATTAATTCTTCATAAATTTCATCTTGAATTGAATCTATAATTTTTTTTTTTGACTCTTTTGACCTCTACATTACCTTATAATAGTTAAAATTTTAAAATAATTATTATATTTTCTTTTCAATTTAATAATGAATGAATTGGCATTCAGTCCTTTGATATTTTTATCTAAAGCAAAAATATATATATATATATATATTTTTAGAATCACACACATATTTATATTTGAGTGAGGCTTTTGTTTATAATTTTTAAACATTAAAAATAAAATGTTTGAATTAACCTTTTTTACATATGTTTAAAAAACGAAAATCACCATTTGGAAACTAAAATTTCACAAACATTTTTTTTTAATAATTTGCTTAGAATTTTATACTTTTTAGACATGAAAACCATTAAAAAAAAAAAAAAAAAAAGTTAAGAGAGTTTTAATTTTTTTTGAAAAAAACTATAATAGAAAATCCAATTATTATAAAACGAGATTTAAAATTATAGGAAACAAATAATTAAAAAAAACCCCAGCGAAATCCTTATGATTAATATTGTATTTTAAAATTTTTCAAAAGAAGTCTATTTTATAGGTTTTTTTTCTCTCTCTCTCTCTATATATATATTCAGATGTTATATGACCGAGAATTATATTACGGCCGAAAGGATTAGTGACTTAGTAATTTATTTGTAATCTAGTTTAACATCAGACTCTCATATTATTTATTATTGTACTAAAAAAAATAATTATATTACGTGTTTTTACTTTTGCTTGTTTTGTTTCATAAGAATTTAGGGTAGAAGACAATTATTATTACTATTTTTTATTGTCTATTTTAATGTTATCATTTTTCTTAAAATATTTTATTTATAGTATAATTTTATTGTTTTTTTTATTTTTTATTTTTAAGAACTTCCATTTTATCCCTTCTTTACCTCATCTGCCTTCCCTCCGTTTTCTCTCCAGCCTCCTCCCCTCTCAATTGTCATATTTATTTTTCTTAATCTTTTGTAGGCATTTTCAAATTGTACTTTTTCAAAATTTGAAAATTGTCTATCAGTTATTTAACTCTTAATCATATGAAATTAAATTGTGGATTTTATTAGATAAATTTTAAATTTTAGTTCTTAAAAAAAAATATATGAAAATATTACTCTTAGGATATTTGTGGTAGGTAGCAATTTTTGAGATGTTAATTTTAATATTCCTTTAAAAAAAAAATTTTATTTTAAGTATTTTATTAGTAGCAAATTTTATATTGCATTTTATAACTCCCATTCTACTCTTTCATCTCTTTCGTCCCTTCAACATAGCATCTCGATCATTTTTTTTTGGTTGTTGGAGTTCGACCCAACAACTGTTACATGCGTTAGTTCGTCGGAGTTCGTAGTTAAGGCCCCGTTTGATAACCATTTCGTTTTTTATTTTTTGTTTTTGTTTTTAATATTTTAAAAACAGGTCTGTTTGATAACCAATTTTAGTTTTTGTTTTTAAAATTTTAAAAATGTTTTTAAAATATTAAAAGAATTCTAAAAACTAAAAAAA
>JBBMKA010076928.1:0-14909 GCA_037833695.1 Sechiopsis laciniata | reverse complement strand
TATATATGCTATCTTTTTTTTTTTTTTTTTTTAAGTTTTTCATGTTGCTTTCGATCGCTCTTTCTTTTCAGCATTCACTCATTGGGCTACCCTTACCCTCAAACTTAAAGTCTTCATTATCTCAATGAAGGTGAGGCTTAGTTCCCCGAAACTTAGCTATTACTGTGATTGCAGTGCTCTATCTCAAGCTCTAAGACTTCCTTGCAGAATTTTGGTTCTCTTTGTCTTTCATTATAAGGATTATTCTAATGCTAGGTTTGGATCAGGGGGAACTTAAGAATTTTTCTAATTAAAAGTGCGTTTTCTGCTAAGCTTAGATTTGCAATAATAATGCTATCTTAAGCTTTCAAAGGGAAATTGCTAATTTATTAGATAATCAAGTAGGAAAATAGATCAACGTTTAAATTTAACCAATCTAGATGCATGATCCTATCAAATTTAAATTGCTACTACTAGTGAAATGCATGCAAAAGGAATTAAATAAATGCAATGAGGAAAATAAGAGAGCGAGAATTCCATCTAAGATTTTGCATTGCCACTGCAATTGCCTTGCTCCTAATTGAGTATGTGCTTTGGAAACTCAAGCCATTTGGAGTGTTCTGTTAATGTTGCGATTGCTTTTACTATTATCTCATCTCTCTTATTCGCGTATTCAAAAAAATCTTACGAATTAGTGAACAGTGTCTCAAATTTCTTAGCCAAATTATCCTCTGTCGAAAATGCTTCGAGTCGCTTCCCTTCCTTTTTCCATCTCGGATCAGCTTCCTCCATATGGTTAGTGTATGGCTTCAGGAGTCTGTCGGTTGCTTGCGGTTGAACATCTTGCTCCAAGCACAATTTAGTGATAGTGTGCGGGTAAAACATCTTTTTGCGTTTGGCTGAAGCTCAATGCTGAATTTTTCCTTCCACTATCTTGCCTAGGTTGATTTATTTTTCGCTTATAATCGCGTAAAGCAATAGTGCTTGCTCTCTGCTAACTATCTTAGCATTGGTGGATGGGATAATTGTATTTTTATGAATAAAATTCAGTCCTTTAATTCTGGTTTAACACCGTCCATTGGAAATGACCATTGATTCTTCCACCTAGCGCCTTCTGTTTCAATTGTTTTTGCGCAATCCTGCAACTGTTTCTTAGTTGGCTTCTTAAGAAGTGTTTGACACTCTGACCCCATATCGTCAGGAAGCCAGAACATTTCGTTCAAGGCTGAAGATCTACAGTCTATTTCATAACCTTTTACTCGCAGGAAAAATTTCTTTTCTCGGTTCAGGTTTGCATAAAACTGGCGAACCCAATCTGGCCTTGCATCCCAAGCAGGCATTGCCAGGCTGCTCTAGCCTAACTCGCCTAACTTTCTCGTACTGCATGTGGAATACATTCAACAAGCCATCCTCGATCCTCTCAAAATTTCCTCCTAGCCAGTGATGCAAAAAGGTTTGCTTCTGGAACCACTGCATGTCTTTCGTTAACTACTTTTACCGCTTTACTATTGCTGGCTGTTGTGCTCTTTGATGCCATTGGTTTCGACTACTAGTAGTAGAGTTTTAGTTTCTTAAGGGGTAATCCAAGAATGAGGTGATCGATCCTTCCTCTCACAGAGTTTATATAGAGTTTCTGAAGATTTAAAAATCCGTGTGCAAGGAAAGGAATAATAACAAAAAGAAAAATTTAAATTCTGTAGCAATACTTTCCTAATCGAACCGATTCCTTGTAAAACTACTGAAATTTAAATTGCATGGAAATAAAAAAAAAAAAAACTTCATATATAGAAATACTTCCTTATTCAAAAATTGCTGTAAATTGTGCACAAAGTTAGAAATACTAGATTTTCACATTCCAGGAATGCTGCTGAGTAGGATATGGGAAAAACCTCATGCTAATTCCGTCCGGTATAGTTATACTTCCTTGGGCTATTTATATATCTTCTGAGTGAAACCATCGTTGATAGCTTTCTCATGCCTTTCTCCGTCATGCGCCATGATACGTATACTTCCTACCATTCCCAGCGTTGATAAGGTATGGAGCATTGAATTGAAGTTTAATTGAATTGCCTAAGTGTCACTTTCTCGACTAATCAATTCTTGTGATGCTTGTGGTTCTGGTAGCGTAAAAACTACAGGTACCATTGCAAGTAATCTACGGTTTTGTGCGCTAACATTATCTTCCTGCGAAATGGTTGATTCTGCATCCCCCCTATTGGAGTGATGCGAAATCCTGATATTTGGCTCTGCAGGTTCATTACGCACATTGCTGAATTGTTGAAGATATTTATCCTCACTATGGCTTTCCTTCATTGTGCTTTGCTCAGTGTCAACCTTGGAATCTTCTTTTGTTTTTTCAATTTTGTCTATGACTTTGACTTTTAGGGTAGCAAACTTTGCCCAGACCTCCTCCTACTGTTAATATTGCATCTTTTGCAATCAGTGATCCTCATTTGCCTTAATCTTAGCTTCTAGGGCAGCGACCCTTGCCCAAGTCTCCTCTTGCTGCTGATATCGCATCTTTTGTAATCTGTTCTCCTCTTTTTCCTTAATCTCAACTTCCAGGGCGATGACCCTTGGCCAAGCTTCCTCCTGTTGCTGAAAACATCTCCTTTGTTTCTTCTCTATTTCTTCTGCATGCCTTAGAGCTTTGGCCTCTTCTTCTCGTTTAATCATGGCTAGCCGGAAATCTTCCCATGAAAGTTCATAATCACCAAAAAATTCTACGGCTAACGTCGCATTAAGCACATCAGCACGTAGATATGTCTCTTCTACGTTGGTATTATAGGCTATGGGTTTCTCCGTGTTTGCTTCTAGAGTCTGTATGTACTCGTGGTTGGGCTGTTGAGGATTTGGTATTATACTGTTGTCCCTCATCCATTTCTTCTGTCGTAATTGTTCTTCTTCTTCTATGGTTATGCCTTTAAGAGACTGCTTATGATTGTGGTCTTCTAGGTTCATGACTCCTAGCTTCCCATGTATGGCTCATGTTGCTGTGGTCTCCTTGTATACCGGTTTGATGCTGAAAAATACTATTATGACTTCTCCCAAACTTCAACTGTTGTTCCCAATTAGGATACTCTGGACAGAAATTGGTTGAGTATGTCTCTTCTGCATAGCCTTGTTGTTGATAATAACGTATATGTTAAGGGTTTACATTATTGTTTCATTGTTGAATCACAAAGTGATTGAATGCCATCTTTATCGCTCGTGCTTGTGGTAATGTGATTGGGACTTCTTTCCCTGTTGGTTGTATTGCCTTGAATCTAGGTTCCCCTGAAATACAAGTATTCAACCATTTTAGCAATAAAAACTATTCTTCGTCCTAATAATATAAATTCTAAATAATCAATCCCCAGCAACGGCGCCAAAAACTTAACTGAAGCATATCGAGTGCTAATATAATCGTAGTAATTAATTCAGAGTTAAACTATTAAGTAAACCTCAGAATCGCTTACGCGCAAGTATACGCAGTCGAAGCGCAGCAAGTAATAAGTATATAAATTTTATCAATCCTACAGAGATTAATGTCTATAATTAATATTGCTAAATCGAGAGTTGTGCAGAAAGTAAATGCATAGTTGAGATAGTTGTTGTTTTTCTTTTGATGGTGTTAATAAAATGAAGCCAATGCTAACAGTAATAAATATGAATGCAATGAGTAGTTATAAATAGACGGTTGTAGAATATATTAAGAGCGCGGAACTAGTTATCGAGTTTCTCGTTTCCCTCTACCAATAAGTACTTCCGTACTTAATGATTTACGGCAGAACTAGCTTCCGCTGAGAACTTCATACTAACTCGGGGAGACGCGAGCAATAGTGAGGTTATTCCTAACTCCTTAAATTATACAAAGACTTGCCTTCAACCTATTGTAGCATACTGGGTCACCATGCACTTCCTTCTTCCGAACTCACTGCAAGTTATATTCGTGGGTAGCTAATCGATGCATATGTATAAAATAGTAATGCAGTAGCGTAAAACTCTTTAACCTACGATCCTAACATGCTTCTACTTGAGAATATTCATGCAAAAACTCCTATAACGTAGCATAGATATAAACAGAAGTAAGAAGTTGAAACCAGCTGATTTTATTACGACTACGAGATGTTTATAACTACAACTACTTTTAGAAAACAATAAAAATGTAATTGGCTCGGTTGTGAAGTGTGCAGTCCCATTGTCATCAGCTGCTACGAATACCACCAGTTGTTTCTTGCATGGATTGGCTTCTGGCCATCCGACCAGCTCACCGAACCTCGGCTTCCTTTTTGCAATTTATAGAGTTGATTTACTTGATCAACAAGTCTAGATGAGTTGGAGAATCCTTATTAATGCAGGATCTCTTGATCTTTGTTGGAATTTATTTGATTGACCAACTTAATTGCTTGATCGATTCTCTATTCTTTCCTTGTTGGTGTGATTCTTCGAGCGCGACCGCCTTATGAAACGTGTGAGTCTTCTGTGTGTGTTACCGCTTGCAGTACTTTGTCCCTCAGTATAAGTGTTCAGCATTCTCTGCATTAAATAGTCTTTTCAGTGCAAAGTCATACAATATTCGTACTTAATCCGCAAACTGTGCTTCTGATGCTACTTTATGAATGCATGCTGATTTCTATGATTTATGCTTGCAATTTCCTACTAATGCTCATTTGTTTTCCTTAATCCTAAGAATAAAGCAAACTATTACAGCCTAGTATACGCTTTATTTGAGAGCTATCAATGGCCCACCTGGCCCCCCTGTTGTGTCGCCAGAATAGAGAAGGGGGCCTCCCTGTTGTGCTGCAAAAACAGAATGGGAGGCGCGCCTGGCCTCCCTGCTGCGCCTCGGAAACAGGGAAGGAGGGGCCCACCTGGCCTCCACTTGTACCCTGTGGAACATAAAGATGAGTATTTGGGGAGGGACATTTGTGTTCTCCCGTAAAAAAATTCAAAAAGTTTGTGAGATTTTTGGATAGGTAGGGCTTGATTTTTCCAAAGGAGAAAATTAAATCGATCTAACTTAATGCTAGTTATATGATTGAGAATTTGGTTTAGAGGAGGTCTTCTAAACTTAGAGGTCTCTGTAAAATTGGCGTTGGCCATGGAAAAGGCTTTGATACCAAGACAAAGTAATCAGAGAATGAGGGAAAGAGTTTCTATAGTACTTGATAAATTAATCGTACAGAGTGATGCCCTTTATATAGATAGGTAAGGAATATAAAGAATACATTTAAATACAAAATATCATAACCAATCCCAGACCCTTCCACAAGGTTCTAGAAGGTGAATCCTAACACCCTAAATATAACAACTAGATAATCATTTATTTAATACATTTAACCATTTAATTAATTCTAAATCTATATCTTTACACACGGTTCGACCACGGGAAAATAGCTCCCAAAAAATGAGTTGAGGAAGAAAACAAAAAAGGGCTCTACATAGGATGATAAAGAGTAATATCAACTTTTTGGAACAATTTTTCAAGTTTTCGTCATTGCCTACGATGATTCTTGAACTCATCGAAGGTATGGTGGGGAAGATGAGCTACATCAACGGCGTTGTTGGGCTCAAGACTAAGGGCAAGCTATCACCTATGAGGGCTGTCAGCTATCAAGAAGTGGGCTCGTCAGATGGAACACATGCAGTGGAGGTGCTGACATATTAAATGCACCCATTAGTAGGTAATTCACTCGACTCGGCTTGGTGGTGGTTTTCGGTC
Source organism: Sechiopsis laciniata (assembly GCA_037833695.1). Classification (NCBI taxonomy): domain Eukaryota; kingdom Viridiplantae; phylum Streptophyta; class Magnoliopsida; order Cucurbitales; family Cucurbitaceae; genus Sechiopsis; species Sechiopsis laciniata. The sequence continues at coordinate 9,226 of JBBMKA010076928.1, read as the reverse complement.
CAAAAAATTCATTCGAATCGATTTGGTTTTCGATCCAAACTAGTGGTTTGTTTAAACCCAAGGTTTCTTCTGTGCTCGATTCACGGTTCACCCAACTTGCCAAGGTTTTCTGCATTCTATTTTTGTTGGTTTTTGTTATATCGCTTAAGAAGTGAACTGATAGAAAAAGGTTGATCCGACAATCGGGAGGGGTTTGTTTGAAGGAAAGGAAAGTGTAACTCTCTTTGTAGGATTACTCTTTTATCGTTTATACCTTTGTGTGTCTTATGATTTAGCAATTGTAATAGGCGTGAGATTATCCCTAAAGTCTATCAAAAAAATTCTCGTGTTATATTTTGTAGGTCTTTCTAGGTGGAGTCTCAATACTCTTTAGAGATTAAAACAATTGTTCGGAAGGATTAGTTAAGTTATTACTCATTACCAACATAGGAATATCTATCTGTACACCTTTTAAAACTAAAAAGTCAAGAATATTACATTAGATAAGTCATAACTCTTTTATTTATATCAAGGTCATATAAATAAATTCTAAATATAATAACTCAATATCAACGTTGTTCTAAGTGATTTTTTTAGTTATTGTTTTAAAATGATTTGCCAGCTACATCTTTAGAATTATTTGGGTACCTAATTCAATTGACTGGAACGTGCCCAAAATGGTAACTTATAGTAACCATTATTGTTGTTAAACTATTATTGATATTTCAACTTAGATCTGCATATATATTGTCTATAAATAAAAGCACTAATTAAAAATATAAATAAATTACTTTTAATCCTGATATATACTTCCAAATTGTTTATAGTTTTGCATTCATGATATATCCTCATCTCTAGTTCATTATTGAACATCAAGACTTCTGATATTAATTTTGTTTTCTTGTGAAATGTGTTCCTTAACGATCCTACATGCACTAAAAAATAATCACAAATCAAGAATATTGCATGTTAGAATTAAAAGTGAATAACACAGTTTTTCATTTTTATTTTTTTTAAAGTGATTAAGAAAGTTAATTTGCCTATCTTGTTGTATTCGGAAGATTCCTTTACACAAGACGAACAAATTAATACTAATTAGTGGGATTTCTTAAAAAAAAAATTAGTTGGAATAAAAACCAAAAATTGGAAATCATATGGTTGAATATTTAGCAAATATTACAAAAGAACAATTTCAAGTCGAAAGTTCTAGGGAATAACGAGTTCAAAATACTATTTCAAGTTGGAAGTATTAGTCTCAAAGGGTAGTATAGTGGTTGAAAATTTGGACATTGAGAGCATGTTCCTCTTAAAGTCTCAGATTCGAGACTCCCCTCAAAGTCGAAAATATTGAAGGTATGCTTCCCTCACTTCGATGTCTCCAGGTGCTTGGCCTTGAGACGGGCGTATTTACCCTTATTTCAAATTTTAAACATTTTAAATTTAATGCATTAATTCTAATTAAATTTCATCATTTTTTTTTTAATATTACAACAATTAGAAAGGAGGATTCGAAGTCATGACTACTTGGGTACATATATGTTTTTAATGTGAGTGATATAAGACTTTAAATGCCTATATTTGTAAATGTCGCGGCCGTGGAAAAATATTGTGTATGGCTGTAATAATTTTCACTTAGTAGATTTTCTTTTTTCTTTATAATTTTTTCTTCAATTTTGGAATTTTTCATGCAAATTTTTTTGTTACTATTTTTCTTTTGTTTTTTTCACGAAATTTTGTTTTTATTAATATTTTCAGTTATTTTTCTCTCTATTCTTGCAAAGTTTTTTTTCATGGCACATCACCGTCACGATGGTTATAAGTTTGAATTCTCTACTAATATTGTTGAATAAAAAAAAATTTTAAAAATAATGATGACCTAGGATAATGAAAAACTTTTACCTATATTCGAAATGATTATAAATTAGAGGGACACCCTTCATATTTTGTTTGACATTATAAGATTTCATTCACACAATAAGCTATTTAAATGTGTTAACCAACTTTAATTCGAGATTTATCCAGTTTCTTTTTATGGTTAAAAAGGTTAAAAAAAGAAATTGTATACATTAAGAAAATAAAATCAATGTAACCAGTTTGCACAAGAAAGAAATATAAAGAAACCATGTTTATTATATGGTCCACTTGATTGATTAATTTCAAAAAGAAAAAAAAAAAAAAACTATTATCTTCCCTTTATCCCAAGGTATCCGCTTTCTAAATATTTAATTCTTAAACAAAAAGACAAACATTACGCTGTGTCACTTGTTTTATCTTCGGCCCGCTTCTTAATTAATTAAATATTTGCATGCTAGCTAGCTCTAATTATTTTGATGCTCTATTATTGTACAAAGAAAACAGTTTTGAGTATTTTATAACTCAAATAGTAGATTTTTAATTTTTTTTAAAAAAAGTGGCAATTGACTTAACGCCTAATGCCAATGAATTACAACTTGGAAATAGGGATTAATACTTGTAAATAAGCCCGACTTTCTCCCTAGCTACCTAAAAAATCTAAAATAATTTCAACAATTTAGTCGGTTTGATAACTATTTGATTTTGTATTTTTATTTTAAAATTTAAACCTACAATAACTACTCTACTATATGGTTTCATTACTTTGATATCTACACTTTACTCATGTTTTTAAAAACCCCATTCATAATTTGAAAGTTAAAAAAAATTAAAAAAAGGTTTCAAATACATATTTTTGTTTATGAAATTTGATTAATATCCACATATCTTTTTATACAAAAAAATGAAACTAAAAGTTGTTGGAAAAATGTAAACTTAAATTTTCTTTTGAAACGATAAACGTTACAGTTTCTCTTTTGAAACAGTAAATGTTACAGTTTCCTCCCATTAATATTTTGAAACTGAGAACGTTACCCTTTCCTCCCATTATTATTTCAAAACGTTCCATGGTTTGGGAGGTTGTCATCAATTCATTCTCTAAGCACGCTGGGAGGAGATGGTGAATCAACTTCAAGGAAACTGACTACAGGCCTCAGCTTTCTTATCGGTTATTTATTTTATTTTATTAATTACGTTCTGTTTGATTTAATTTTATCTCGATTTAATCTTTTATCATTAAAGTTATTATATTCGATTGCTATTATTAACAACAATCTTGAAGTTGATTTGTTTTTAGCATTCGTTTTGATTAAAGGTTTATTGATTTAAATTTCAAATCATATTTGCTGTTAATTTCTAAAATAAAATTTGTACGTAAATAGATAAAATTTAATTTAAAATTAATTTTACAGAATTGTGTTAGAGTTTATTTACAAATCGTTTAAATTTCAACTTAGCAAATAAATTGATATTCTGTGCATAAAATTTTTAATCAATTGATTTTAGTTAAAAAAAAAAATTTGACTTTCTGTTCTGGTTTTTAGCTTTGCTAAAATTCCTGACGTTTAACAGAATAGTGTTTGATATCTGTTTCTGGATTTAATTACGACTAAATTCCAGACGTTTAACAGATTATCAATTACTTGGTGATAAGGTTGTAATTCTGTTTCAACAGTTTTCACAATCCTCTTTTTGATTACGTTTCTTTATTCTGTTTCCAGACAAGAAAAGAAAGTTTGTAAACTGGTGAAGTCCTTGTATGGACTTAAGCAAGCACCTAAACAGTGGCATGAAAAGTTTGGCAATGCATGTTGACAAATGGTTTTAATATCAACGAATGTGACAAATGTATATATGTCAAGACTACAAACAATGGTTATGTAATCATGTGTTTATATGTTGATGACACACTCATAGTTGGTAGTACCGATGAAATGGTAAAATGTACCAAAGATATGTTGAACTCAAGATTTAACATGAAAGATATGCGACGAGCAGATGTGATTTTGAGTATCCAAATCAAACATTTATCTGATGGTCTTATATTAACATAACAACATTATGTTGATAAGATTCTTGAGAAATTCAACAAAGATGATTCCGTGAGGCTGGAACTCCAATTGATCCAAGTTAGCACCTGACTAAAAACAAAGGTGAAGGTGTTGAACAAGTTGAATATGCAAGAGTCATAGGCAGTCTAATGTACCTTATGAGTTGCACACGTCCTGATATTGCTTTCACTGTAAGTAGTTTAAGCAGATTTACTAGTAATCCTGGAAAGGATCACTAGAAAGCGATCAGAAGGGTATTAAGATATTTACGGTATACTCGAGATTATGGACTGCACTATTATAGAGATCCTGCTGTTTTAGAAGGATTCTCATATGCTAGTTGGATTTCTGACATCCAAGATTCCAAAGGCACAAGTGGATGTGTTCACCTTGGGAGGTGGAGCTATGTCCTGGAAATCCTCGAGACAAACAATCATAACCAGATCGACCATGGAATCTGAGTTTGTAGCTTTGGATAAAGCTGGAGAGGAAGCTGAATGGCTTCAAAAAAATTTAGAGGATATTCCAGAATGGCCTAAACCCGTGCCCACAATATGTATATATTGTAATAATCAAGCAACGATTGGAAGAGCACGAAACATGATGTATAACGGTAAGTCGAGACACATGCATCATCAATACAATACTATTAGACAACTGATCTCATCTGGAGTTATCTCTACTGATTTTGTGAGATCAAAAGATAACATTGTGGATCCGCTTACTAAAACTTTGAATCGAGATCAAGTCGATAAAATATCAAAAGGAATGGGACTAAAGCCCTTGAGATTAAAAGGTGTTATGTAAAGGAAAACCTAACCTAGTTGACTGGAGATCCCAAGATCTAGGTTCAATGGGACAACCTACTTACATGGACCTTGTCGTTGTCACTATGGGGGTTTGCTCCCAGTCTATTCCTATGATGTAAACAGTGATAAAAATGGAAAAAAGGTTAAGCTACAAAGATCATGTGTGTAAGGATAAACCACATTAATCTAGATATGCTTTTAATGATTGTATGTGTGTAACAGTGAACTGAACAACATAAATTATCTATGTGAGAGAGAAGTGGGGACGCTTTGAAGGAAACTATTGGGGCATAGTTGTCTAAAGATCTCGCAGAACCAGGAGATGTTCATGACCAGAATGGAAATAACCATGAGAACCAAACAAACCGTGTTAGTGCGATATTTGTGTGGGGTATATCATCGTTTACACAATGGCAGAACAATTCAAGGACATCGCGTCACTAGTCAGTCAGTAAAGTAAATATACTTTCACAAGGGAAGGTTCAAGGCTCGTAGTCCACCTATCTTATGCAGATATCTAACAAAGATTCTATCACCATTTCAAGTTAGTGTTTTAAAATTTAAATTTTCATTCATGTGGGGGATTGTTGGAAAAATGTAAACTTAAAATTTCTTTTGAAACTGTAAATGTTACAGTTTCTCTTTTGAAACAGTAAACGTTACAGTTTCCTCCCATTAATATTTTGAAATCGAAAACGTTACACTTTCCTCCCATTATTATTTCGAAACGTTCCATGGTTTTTTTCGGCTATAAAAACACTGCGTCTTCTTCATTCTACGATAAAAAAAAAAAAGGAAAACTAACATTTGCTTCCAAATCTTCTCTGGCGATAGAGTTCTTCACGGTTTTTTTTTTTAAGTCTGCCTGTCTTCAATCCTTGTGCTACGGATTAAAGACGAAGCTGTTGTATCCTGGGAAGTTGTCATCAATTCATTCTCTAAGCATGTTGGGAGGAGACGGTGAATCAACTTCAAGGAAACTCACTACAGGCCTCAGCTTTCTTATCGGTTATTTCTTTTATCTTATTAATTACGTTCTGTTTGATTTAATTTTATCTCGATTTAATCTTTTATCATTAAAGTTATTATATTCGATTGCTATTATTAACAACAAAACTTTGAGTAAATACAATTTAAATTTCAAAAATAAAAAATCAAATGTTATGAAACACTACTTTAATAACCTTGGCTGGTTTTTAATTAATAGTATTGGGGTGAAAATTTGAGCTCAACTTCTTAGTTATCGTATCAACTTATATATTATATCAATCAAGAAGCAGGATTTTTGTTGGTCTAATAGATTTGGAAAAATCTAACACGAACATTACTGATAAGTTACATTTTAATTTAATTTAATTTTTTTTGTTGAGTATTTTAATTTTCAAATCTTCCTTCCGCAATCAATTGTGGTAAAAAATAAATAACGTTTGGAACAGAAATATTCATCTTTACAAATGATTTAATCATAAATTTTTAAAACTAAAATTGTGGGAAAAAATATATGAAACAAACACCCAATACTTTGATTCACATAAATGTAAGATTTATTTGGTCTATTTATACAAGCCAAAATTGTAAGTCTACTAAACACCAGTTTAAAAATTAAGTTTTTATTTCTTTTTTAAATGTTTTTTTTTATCTTAAAGAATTTTTTTTTTTTTGAGTACATATTGGAAGAGGGAAGACCAATACCGATTCTCGAGATCGAACCTGTAACGCTGATGTTGAACTAATTTACAACCAAACAATAAAACTATAATGTCATTGATGACCTATTGGTCTTAAAGAACTTTTCTTTCCAAATGCATCCAAGAGCAATAGTCCAAGATAGAAATGTCTTTATTATGTTTTAACTTTTTATTTGATAAATCAAACATTCCCTTAGTACAGATAGCTAGCAGAAGAAACAGATCTTTAAAAATATGTGAAGTTATAATAAAAATGGGAATTAAAAGGTGGGCGTGAAATATTTCGGCCAAATGCAAATAGTTACGTTATTATCTCAAATTTAATTGCGAAAAGAAATTGAGCTTTGGAAAAATGATAATTCAATTTTACAAAATTTAAATTGGATAAATGTTAGTTTATTTGGAATTTGAGCGAAAATTAAATGAAACTCAAGTTTAATTAATAATCTCAAACCAAGAAAACACCCAAAAGTTCACCAAATCCCAAGGCTATGGTTCATAAAAACACTATAAATAAGGGAGCTCTTCTTCACTATAGGAGCCAGAAATTCAAAATTCTAGAGAGAATTTACAAAGGTAAAAGACTCCAAATATCTAAGGATCAAACATTAGTTTGAAGTCCAAAGTACTAAGGTCGATCTAATATCAACAAAGTCAACCATGAGAACAAGTTGCAAAGCCCTAGAGACAAATTCAACCTTAAGAACAAACTGCAAAGCTCTTGAGATAAATTCAACCTCAAGATCAACCTCTGAAGCTCTCGAGACAATTGTATATGAGAGAGAAAAATCAAAGGAATAAATTAAAGATTGCATCCCTCACTCACACATATATTCAAATTACTACAAACACAAATTCTTTATTTACATGTGTCCTGATCTTATCCTTCGAGACAAACGAACGTCAAATAACACTTGATGTATTGCAAATAGAATCATGAAGTAACTTAAAGAAATTTCTAATGAATTTGTTATTAAAGATAACTCGTTGTTCGACCAAGTCACTCTCAACATTGATCAACTAAAAGAGGCGTCAAATTATGATGAGATATATGTAATGATGGCGATTGTAGAAGTTGATGATAGAATGATAGAGTTTAAAATAAAGGTTGAGAGTTTGTAGAAAACAATTGAGGAAATTCACAAAGAGATCGCATTCCTAAAAAATCAGATGTGGAACTGAGAGACAACTAAATCAAACCAAACTCTTGCTGAAAGAATAAATGACAAAGGAAAAAAAATTCTTTTGGAGGAACAACACAAAAATTAGCCTCAATCGCTTCTTTATCTGTCCAATAGTTGTAGGACATAATCACATACTCTATTAAAGCTCAAACTGGTGGACCAATTCAAAGTTCTATTTAGTACTCCAAGCCGTATACAAAGATGATAGAAAATCTGGAGATATCTGCAAGGTACCAACCACCTAAGTTTTAGTAGTTCGACGAAAAAGGCAATCTGGACGGAAAAGGTAATCCCAAGTAACATGTTGCTCACTAGACTTATAGAGGAGAGGGAGAGATTGAATATGCGAAACTGCTGACAATCGAGAAGTCATTCTCTTCAAGCAGTTCGTTCGAACCTTAAAAGGGAATTTGTTCAATTGGTACACTTCTTTAGAGGCTGAAACAATAGACAATGGAGAAGATTTAGACAAAAAAAAAACTTAACTAGTTCTACAACACACAAGACAGATTGTAAGGATGGTAGAACTGGCAAGTGCATAACAATGGAAGGGCGAACTTGCTATTTATTATCTTAACCACTAGCATTTTTTTTGGAAACAAGGAAGGAGAAGATGAATATGATGTTTCAGTTTTGTCTCTCCAAAAGATGGAGGCAGAATGTCGCACACAACCTCCATGACAACAATGATGACAAATTCAACACGTATCAAGTGTCTTAATTTCATCCTTTTTTATTCAATTTTTTTCCAAATTGCATTAATGTCCTAAGATGTATGAGGATGTACCCAAATATACCACAAATATTTGAAAATCATTCCAATTTTCATTCCATTTTTTAAAATTTTAAAAAATAATATCTAACGTCTTTTGTTTTGCTTTTAAAAAATAATTATTTTGGTAAAAAGAATCTTATTATTTTAAAATAATTTAACTAGATATAGATGGAGAGAGAGTTTGTTATAAGAGAATCTAATTTGAAATAATTATTAAAAAAAAACAAATTAAAAGTGGTGGAGGATTATAATGATCAATTGTTATTTAATTAATCAATCTCAAAAAATAAAAATAGACATTTATTAAAGTCAAAATAATTTAATCAGATTTATTTTAATCAATTTCATAAATCTAAGCATTTAACTAGTTGATCCAACCGAAATGGGTGCTAACCTGTTGATTTCATTATTTGTTGATAATCCAATTCAACACTATGATCATGGGTTCAATCCTACAATATTTGGTTCTCATTTATTTGAGAGCAATAATACTTTCTATGTAAGGTTTGTGATCTCATTTGAACTTTATGCTTTTGTCAATAAACCTTTTTCTAATGAATGTTCATAAGATCATGATTTAAAATTGAAATGGACTAAGGAAAGAAAATATATATCATTTATCCTTTTATCATTAAATTTATTAGAATGGTCATGGACGCTAAAAATGGACATAGTCAATGAAAATATTGTTAGAATTGATAAAATATTGATAAGAGTAAATTTTAACTCAAACCGAGGGTAACTCCTTGTCACTTTTGCCCACGAATAGAACTTTATAACTAATTCATTTCCATCCACATCTTCCACCCAAGAAGTAAAAATATATTATTTAATAATGAAGAGTTTATAAATTTGAATTCCACTCCGATGGTTGATTTCTTTATATATA
>JBBMKA010076907.1:0-14918 GCA_037833695.1 Sechiopsis laciniata | reverse complement strand
CAAACTGTTTGGTTTTTATTTATGGATTTTGGTTTGTTGTTTTCCTTTAAAAGATCGAGTTACTTTAATTATTTAAAATCGTTTGAACGGTTTAATTTCATGCATGCTGAGTAAGAACCGGGTTTAGGACTGTTTTAGAGTCGGGTTCTTACACATCAAAAGCAAGGGAATTAACCTTCATCTAAATCATGTGTATCCGTCAACAAAAACACTGAAACATATCAAACTATTTTAAAAAAAAATGCAACAGGGATGTGATGATTCAAACATAAGGCCTCTTAGTCACAAGTATATACTTGTGCCAATTGAACATGTTCTTGTTGACAAAATGTCAGGTACTTAGTAAATATGTATAGGTAAGGCCATAATAGTAATATGGCAAGAAGTCAGAGGGGAGGTTATAGATAGAATGCGCGGGTTGAGGAGTGGTTATCGATGTATTTGGAGAGAGTCTTCGGCTTGGGTTAGAATACTTGAGAAGGAGGGAATTCTAGGGTCATGCCTAGAGTTTCCTCGTAACTTTCACCTTTTCTATCAATATATCTCTGATTCTGTTTTTGTAAGGCTAGGATCCTTACACAAAACATATCAAACTAATTGAAGAACAGTTTTTTTCTACAAATACACGAATGCAGCCATGAACTCAGTATATAGGAGTGTTAGAAAGTACCTGGGACAGTAAAATATGAGGTTCATTGGTAAACTTAAGATGGAACTCAAAATGATTTCCCATGGCTTCCAAAAAAATTGCTCGATCATAGTCTTTTTTGGAGAATTCTTTTTTTGAGTTAGCTTTCTTCTTTTTGCTTGCAGTTTGGGTTGTTTTCACTTTGGAATTGGACTTTGAGACATCTTTTATTTCATTCCGATTCTCAGATGTACTAGCTTTTGAGATTTCCATCATATCGTCATTGGTTATTTCAGCTTCATCACCTTGATCTTCTTCACTGTCAAATCGGCTGATGGTTCTTTCACATTGAGTTCCTCTTCTGAATCTTCTTCATCATTAATAACTCTCAAGAATTGAGAGTTAAAGTAGATAAAAAGATTATATTTTCATAAGAATTTGCTAATATTTAATTAAATTAATATTTAATTTCGCCTCATTATACCAATTATTATGCTTTAGCGAAACATCCTTTAGTTTTCTGTTTAGGATGCATTTTAGAGGTTCGTTGTAGCGAAACATGCTTGAATGTGTGCAAATTTATAAATGTTAAAAAGAATTGATATTTTCTAGTTTGTCTGCAGCATTCATGATAGAGCGAAGCGAAATTCACACAATGGAAAGTTCGAGCAAGTGAAGCCAGCCAAGCATTCCACATTGCAGCAAATACAATGAAGTACAAACAATTTCGCCTAAGCAAAATTGATTCTGGCAAAAGTGCATGTACTGAAGATCGTGGAGCAGAGCAGCTTTTGGCAGTCTTAGAGCAGAGAATGTCAGATGTGGTCCAGAGGGGACAAGGGATCGTGGAGCAGAAAACGTCAAAGGCTTGTCGCTTGAGCTGCAGTATAAATAGTGCACTCTCCTTTCATTGCAAGTGACGTGGTCATTGCCCGTTCTGGGGTCGTCCATCACCGTCGATTCAATTTCCGAGCAAAGTTTCTTAGATTTTAGCCGTAGTTTAGTTGTCGTACTCATTTCCAGTGGTTCATAGTTTAGCTTTAGCATAGTCATAGTTTGGTCGGAGCTATAGAGTTTTGTCGGAGCCAAATCGGAGTTGCTTTCTTTACGATTTCGACCAGACTTCTTCTTAACTTTGTTCCTCCTTTTATTGCTTTCGTTCATTTTCGCTTTAGCGTTACTTTTGTAGCAATGTTGTGAATTTGGTGTTTTAATGAAGATGAACTTTTGCTTTTACATTGCTTTGAATTTAATTGTCATTATGAGCAGCTAAGTTTGTCATTGGAAGAGATTAGGCAAGCAGGAGAACTTCGCTTAAGTGAAGCTATAAGCGAGTTGTCAACTTATTATGCATGCTATATTAACGATAAATACATTTTGTTTGATCCATTCTGTGTATGCCTCTATTTCGCTTCGAGAGAAAGATATAGAGCAAACTTGCATGTCATGACATTAGGTTTTTCTAAGTTACCTTGCTTGTATATAAAAAGAACACTTAGAGATAAGGTTCACCTAATGCTGTTCTGCTTAGTGTTAGTGTAGTTTGCGTTAGAGAGAATCGAACTAAGAGCTCGAGAGAGCCAACTTCTAGTGCTTGAGAAAGCCAAAGAGAAGCCATCAGTAGTTCGTTTCTTAGCTTAGTGTCGTTTCGCCTAAGCGAAACTCTCCAAAAAGTCATGTTCTCCTTACAATGCATTTTCGTCTAGTTTAAATTACATTATGTTTAATTCACTTAGTTTAGTTTCATCATAACCAATCTCACCTGTTACTTTGACTCTTAGCCTTCACCTAAACATGACATTAATCACTAATCCCTGTGGAGATGACTTTTACTTACTTTAGAACTTGCTACAACAAGACTGTGTACTTGCACACTCTTTGAGAACCACACACACAAAATTTTCGCTTAAACTTGAGTTGAGGGTTCGTTTCAGCGAAGCCATAATATTCCACGTCATCATTCTCAGTTAATTACTGTTTCTTTAATTTGTGTGTTGGAAATCTCGCGAACAAGTTTTTGGTGCCGTTGCCGGGGATTAGTGTCATTAATTTTTGTTTGGAGTGTAGTTTTGAGAGTAGTGCTTAATTTAAGAGCTAGCAATTGATCTTTGCCTTTGTTGTAGGTGTGTTTAACGCAAAGTTGGAATTCACAGTGATTTATCACCGAGGAAACAATTTTCTGGGAGATTAAGGAAGATGGATAATTATCAAGGCAACGTTTGTGACTTCGACTATCCTAATCAGCATGTTGAAGAGTCGTTTGCTCTGCAAAATCAACCATGGAATCTCAACTTTTCGCCTAACCTTAGTTACGAAGAGCAAAATCTTGCTAGGCCGCACTTCGTCCAATCGATCCCTTCATGGGAAGAACCAAATACTAAATTCGCTTGGCAGGAGAAGAATTTTTTAACGTTTACCCCAACGAGCTTCGAGAGTCACAATTTTGGTGGAGACAGCCACACTTGCGAAGAAGGCCCTAAAAATCCTGATTTGACTTTAATGAGATCTTGCGAAATTCTATACAGAGGAGCAACCAACAGAATGCCTATGCTTATGAAGGAACGAACAGTCCATTTCCATTTGGCATTCAACATCAACAAGAATTCGAGCAGTATAGTGAAGATTCACTGTTTCAGAAGTGGTTTCAGTCGATGCGCAAGCGAATCTTGATGTCGCCCCCGAAATCGAAACTCCCTTGGATAGCTTTATTAGAGAATCCTTGGTCTAGAATGAGTTTATCCTTCAAACCCATCTAGCCTTAAGTCCTGAGTTCGCCAATTATGAGTATGCCCCAGTGAAAGCTTCAATGAATTCTCAATTCGCTCAACAGCCTTTGCTTGAGCATAATCAGGATACCTTCTTAAATTAAGGCATCCATGGCTAAAATAGCATTGCCTTTCAAAGCCAAGAAGATTTCATGAGAAATATAGAAATCATCTCGCTCGAGCGAAATACTCTTGTATTTTCTAATTCATCCTATGCTTCAGCCAACTCTGACACTGCGCTGGAAGATCTACTTAGAACAAGAATCGCTGGCCTTCAAGACCAGCGAACCATTTGGACCAACTAAGAATTAGACTCAACTCATCTAACCGATGAAGTTGAGCGAAATGATCTCTGCGAACCTCAGCTAAGGAACTATTTAGAAGTTGAAACAGCTGACGAAATTGAGCTAACTCATCTAGACGAACACACTTCTGATGTAGAAATACCAATATTCCTGAGATGGAGCAAGCTCATGCTTTGGCATTGGAAGACGATGAGGCATTGATTGGGAAGGAAGATACAGAGGATGAATCCAAGGAGGAAGCTTTCGTCGTACACTTCGCCAAAGCTAAGTCTGAGCATAAGGTCAGGAAACATTGACTGAAACACACGAGGAAGCGAAATCTGAACAAATACCTATGGAAGAGGAGAACAGATTCTTTGTTGATGATTTGGCTCAAATACCTCAAGCTGAAGAAAGATCCAGAGAGAACTTTACCACGCTAGAAATTCCTCTACCTCCATGCCCTAAAAAATTGGCGATTAAGGGAAATGATGGAGCGAGCAATGATAATTTTGTGGTGGAGCAATACAGTGCGAATGGAAAGATTCAAGCGAAAGCCTTGACGATCGGGGTAAGTAGTGTTGCTCAATGTGTAAATTTGGTATGTTCGATCATGATCTCTGTTACAGGTAAAAATGCAAAATTATTTGAGAACAAAGAAGGCTCAAACATGTCATTAAGGATGGGGCGCCACAGAAGATTATTATTTGGCCTCTTGCCAGTGTTGTTTCGTTGGAGAAAAGGTATTATCTAAGATGATTTCACAAGAAAAAAAAAAGTTGCTCCAGGCCAGGTTAGTAGAAGTTACTTTGTACATATTTTAGTCTTATCATATTTTACTTTCATAGTTGTAGTTTCGCCGTTTTATTGTTTTTATTTCACTAATTCGAGGAAGTTATTCGAAATTCCACTTGCTTTTCGATGAGAAGTTAAATTCGCCAAGGCGAAGCATTGGGCAAAGTGAGCTCACGTTGTGACGTATTCAGATCGCATGCGCGTCCTAAGTGCGTGGCGTTAATCACCTGGCCAGTTTTGACACGTGTTAAGAGGAAATCTAATCTAATGGTCGAGGCTTCGCCACGTTTCAAGAAACGTTTTGCCTCCTGAGGCCGACCGTTGCCTAATCCATGTAGCCTATAAATTTCACATTTCACTCTTATTTTCACTTTTTCACGCTTCCGAACTCTCAATTTCTCTTGAACTCCCTGATTTTTGCCAAGCTTTGCCAAATTTTCCCTCCCTTAGCCCCTTTTTCCAAAATTCCAAATGGCCTTCAGAATATCCATCACTTCTACTTCATCTAAGAAACCTGCCAAACAAGAAAAGTTGAGCGTGCTCGTGGCCGCGAGGCAGCGCATGTAAGCGACAAGCAAAGCGGAAGCCAGTGCTGAAATATCTGAGACTCCCTCTGTGGAAGTCAGACCAAGAATTGTGCTGAAAAAGTCAGCGAAGACGGTGGACAAATAGGCAGTTGTGCCTTCTGTGAAAATAAGAATTAGGTCGCAGAGCAAGGGTACCTCAGCAAATACTTCTGGTGCAGCATTCATTGAGGCGATGAAGGCTGGCCTAACAGCCAGTTCAGTCAAGTCTGCGGAGCCGCAGAAGAAGCGACCGGTAGAAAAAAATCAGTCGAACTTGTTGTGGCAAAAGTTTTTGCTCCCGCAGTGGTTCTAGTGAAGAAGGCCATTGAACCAGAAGACTCCGTTAGTGAAGCAATGCGTAAGGGAATGGAAGAGTTGGAGGCAGAATTAGAAAAGTCGAGAGAGGAGAATAGGCGAATGTTGGAGAAGAAAAAGCGGAAGGAAAGAAAGAAGAAAGAGGAAGAAAGAAGAGGCCGCTGCGAAGAAGAAGCGAAGGGCAGAGCGAAGCGCCAGAGAAACTCCCCAGGCTTCTGTAGCTGAAGGGAGTGGTATGATGGTAGTCGAGCCGAGCAGCATAGCGCAGCTCACTGGCGAAGGGTTGGTAAGTGTAATCTACGAAGAAGAGGTTGTAGATTTCGAGAAGGAGCTCGAACTTGAGGCGAATGATACACAACTGGCAATTTACCAGGATGATGTTAATGCACAGGCACTGGGTTCAGCGAACAAAAAGGACAAACAGTTGGGAGATGCAGTGGATGAAGTTACGAGTCCGGCGTCTGAAGAAGAGCTCGAGAGCTTTGAAAGCCCGGAGAAAGAAGCAGGCGAGCAGAGCGAAGCTGAAGATTCACCAGCTTTTGGAGATGACGCACATTTAACAACTGGTTAAATTGCTGTTGATCCAACTAGCAACAAGTCTGCCAATTTAAAAGGAAAAAAGCTTCGCTTAAGCGAAAAGAAGCTCAGCTCTGACGAGGAGTTGGAAGAAGAATTGGATGAAGAGCCATTTACTTTATCGAATTGAGAGGAGGAAAGCGAGCCTGAGCCAACGCAAATACAGCGAAGCGTGCAGTTGAAGGGCATTCCAGGGCTAAAAAGAAAAAGAGTCACAGAGCAGTCAATAACCCCTTCGCCTCCAACGAGAAAATCAGCCAAGACAGAAAGAGAGCCAAGTTGAGCCATGAATCCTCGATTAATGGAGATAAGGCATCAAAAGATAAACAAGAACGTCATCGACTACCAATCGAAGAAGTTCTTGTCTGAGTAATTCTTTGACCCAGATCTAAAAGGACTTCCGCCGACTGTGGTTGAACAAATTGAGAAGAGAGGTTGAAGAAAGCTGTGCACAAAACTCAGCTTAGCAAGGCGAACGTGGGTGATCGAATTCTATGCTAGCCTGCTGGACTGAAATAGCTTCAAGGCCACTGTTCACGAGCGCGAGATCAATTGGGCTCCTAAGGCTTGGAATGAACTTTTTGGGCTCGAGGATAAGAACTTAGAGTACGAAGAATTGTTGAACTATTACTCCGACGAGGATCTCCAGACTTGCATCGAAGTCATTGGGTTAGAAGGAGTTGAGTGGGACGAAGGACCTCGTCTCGCCGCTTCCACACAGCAAACCTAAACGAGGATGGACGAATCTGGGCCACGTTCTTGAAGTCTTCGCTGATGCCAATCTCGCACGAGTCCACTTAGACAGTTCTACAAGCCTTATTGATATGCTCTATCATGATCGGCATATCGATCAATGTTGGATCGATTATCGCTTGGGAGATTCGTGCTTGGAAAGAGCGAAAGGTGAGCTATTTTCCCTACCCGCACTTCATCTCACTGCTCTACCAGTTTCAAGGATTGAAGGGTCAGCCAAATGATCCGTTCTTGCCCAAGAGGAAATATCTGAGCTTCACCCCAAAGACATCGGCGAGAGAAGTTCGTGTGGCAAAGAAGGCCAAGGCATCACCCAGCGGTAGCAAAGAACAACGTCAGCTGCTAAGGGAAATTAGAGATGAAAATCATAACTCTCATCGATATTTCCTTCAGCGAGAGCGAGTTCTTCAAGAAGTGCTCAGCCGATTGAAGGGAGGCCCTTTCTAGCTGCCTCCATTTCTAGAGCTCCCGCCTCTTCCAGAAGAATCCAGCGAAGATCCTCCCGAGCAATAGATGGAAGTCCCTTTCTCTTAACATTTCTCTTATCTCATTTTTTGTATGATTGCATGCCTGCTTTTCGCATATTTTTAATTTCATCTCTTGTCAGCTTGCATGTCAAAGAAAAGCTTCAATGTTAATACCAGTATCTTTCGCTTCTGCGAACTTTTGTTATCTATCTCTTTACGAAATCTCGTTAACTTTCCTTCTATACAAGTCAATTTTATTTCTTTGTAAAATAATATTATAACTCTTCGATGCAGGTGTAAAATCTCTTAGTTGGACGAAGCCAAATTTTGTAAGAAGTAGAGACCTTAGTTTTCAAAAATTCATTAAGTTTAGAAATTTAATTTCGCCGAATCATTTAGCTTGAGCGAACTCAATTAGATCTAACCCAAGCCTTAAACTTTTAGAAAACTTTAAGTTTGGGGGTGCTGAGTGTTTTCATTGGGACAATGAAAAGTCCAAGTTTAGAGGTGGAGTTTGCCAAAGCGAAAATGTAAATATACTCGCGAAAAGCGCACAAAATAAACATGCTTCATGAGCGATTCAGCATAGAAAAATTAATTGGATAGTTGCCATTTCGCTAAAGTAAAAGGTGAGATATTGCAAACTTAAACCTAGGGTTGGATAGAAACATGAAAATTTTCAAATTTTTTCCAATTACTCCCGAAAGCGACGTGAATCAAAGGGCTAGTTAAGTCCTGGGACCATTCCTCCGCTGTCGATTGCTCTAACATTGCGTATCTATCATAATATCAAATATTTGACGAAAATTGAGCAAACCATAGTAGGAAACCGTAAGTGAGAAATCCCCAGCGAATTGTAAAATGAGAGTATTCACTTCAGCAAAAGACGAGAAGTACCTAAGTTAAAGGGAGCAAAAGAGCTTAAAGCGAAAAGTTAAATCTAATTGACTAGGGAAGGTTAGAAGAACCAAAGAATTGAAAGTCTAAGCCAAAAGGAGTTTTCGCGAACGAATAGCCAAAACGAATTATAAAATTTAGTTCTCTGAAAACCTAAAGTTTCGCCGTGTATTGTCCAGTTATAGAAGATCTTTTACTTAAAAATATATTTCGATTCTTAGAATGATGTGTTGATTAGCTGTAGCGAAGTTGAGAAACAAGGTTCGCTGTCGTAAAGGAAAAATAGGAAAAAGCAAATTCCCTCCATTAGAAATTAAGCTATTACTCGAGACGAGGAATAGTATAAGTTTGAGGGTGTGATAACTCTCAAGAATTGAGAGTTAAAGTAGATAAAAAGAATATATTTTCATAAGAATTTTCTAATATTTAATTAAATTAATATTAAATTTTTCCTCATCATACTAATTATTATACTTTAGCCAAACATCCTTCAGTTTTCTGTTTAGGATGCATTTTAGAGGTTCGCTATAGCGAAACATGCTTGAATGTGTGCAAATTTATAAGTGTTAAAAAGAATTGATATTTTCTAGTTTGTCTGCAGCATTCCTGATAGAGCGAAGCGAAATTCACACAATGGAGAGTTTGAGCAAGTGAAGCCAGCCAAGCGAAGGAACCAGCCAAGCATTCCACATTGCAGCAAATATAATGAAGTGCAAACAATTTCGCCTAAGCGAAATTGATTCTAGAAAAGCGCATGTACGGAAGATCGTGGAGCAAAGTAGCTTTTGACAGTCTTAGAGCAGAGAATGTTTGATGTGGTCCAGAGGGGACAAGGGATCGTGGAGCAGAAAACGTCAGAGCCTTGTAGCTTGAGCTGCAGTATAAATTGTGCCCTCTCCTTTCATTGCAAGTGGCGTGGTCGTTGCCCGTTCTGGGGTCGTCCTTCGCGGTCAATTCAATTTTCGAGCAAAGTTTCTTAGCTTTTAGCCGTAGTTTAGTTGTCGTTCTCATTTCCGGTTGTTCATAGTTTAGCTTTAGCATAGTCATAGTTTGGTCGGAGCTGTAGAGTTTTGCCGGAGCCAAATCGAAGTTGCTGTCTTTAGGATTTCGACCAGACTTCTTCTTAACTTTGTTCCTCCTTTTATTGCTTTCATTCATTTTTGCTTTAGCGTTACTTTTGTAGCAACGTTGTGAATTTGGTGTTTTAATGAAGGTGAACTTTTGCTTTTACATTGCTTTGAATTTAATTGTCATTATGAGCAGCTAAGTTTGTCATTGGAAGAGATTAAGCAAGCAGGAGAACTTCGCCTAAGCGAAGCTATAAGCGAGTTGTCAACTTATTATGCATGCTATATTAAGGATAAATACATTTTGTTTGATCTACGCTGTGTATGCCTCTATTTCGCTTCGAGAGAACTTGCATGTCATGACATTAAATTTTGCTAAGTTACCTTGCTTGCTTATAAAAAGAACACTTAGAGATAAGGTTCACCTAATGCTGTTCTACTTAGTGTTAGCGTAGTTTGCGTTCGACAGAATCAAACTAAGAGTTCGAGATAGCCAACTTCTAGTGCTTGAGAAAGCCAAAGAGAAGTCGTCAGTAGTTCACTTCTTAGCTTAGCGTCGTTTCGCCTAAGCGAAACTCTCCGAAAAGTCATGTTCTCCTTCCAATGAATTTTCGTCTGGTTTAAATTACATTACTTTTAATTCACTTAGTTTAGTTTCATCGTAACCATTCTCACCTGTTACTTTGACTCTTAGCTTTCGCCTAAACATGACATTAATCACTAATCCTTGTGGAAACGACTTTTACTTACTTTAAAACTTGCTACAACAAGACTGTGTATACTTGCACACTCTTTGAGAACCACACACACACAACATTTTCGCTTAAACTTGAGTTGAGGGTTCATTTCAGTAAAGCCATAATATTCTACGTCATCATTCTCAGTTAATTACTGTTTCTTTAATTTGTGTGTTGGAAATCTCGCGAACAATAATCCATCTCATCAGTAGCTCGAAGTATTTATTTTTTCAGGTCAAAACCAAGATCATCGAAAACATCTAAGTCATTACCAGCATCATCATCATCATTTTCTTCATGTTATGAACTAGTGCTGACTTCATCACTTTCACTCAAACCCTTTGATTGTGATGCAAAATTTTTTATACCATTAATTTCTTATAGTAAAAGCATTTCATTTTGGATTAAATCTTCCAAAACCCTAACAAACTTGTAAATACTGAATATACATAGCATGCCATGGATTACTTTCAAGTGGGTAAAATCTTATTTCAAGCTTGTAAATACTGGATATTTCTCGCTTCCGTAGAGAAAATGGGACAACAGTTACTTCCATGCCCTCTATTAAGTCAGCTACTGTAATCTTCTTCAACTTATTAGCAAGACACTTTGCACCATCCCTGTCATATAACACAGTAAGTATTTCTGGTTCAGTATAAAATTGGCCAACATGTTATAATTTATACTTTCATACTCTCTATTATGTTAGCTGTACTCTTCAATTTGTAAGGCTAGTTTCACCTAGAAAATAATAATGTAATTGTTACCCCAAGTCACCATGTAGACTGAGAATATTAACTCTATGGATATAACATATACATTCGTAATAACATCTCAGACAAATAATCATGTAGCAACGAATCACGAAACAGTTATTTTAACTTACATTGAGTAGCCATCTCGCAATGGGCATGTAATAATTGGTGTCTTAATATCTTGTGAAGCAGTCATCAAGATCTCTTGAAGGGGAGGAATTCAAAGTGTCACATTCATTTCACCGCGTCCAGCATGATGGAATGTGTTCAAACTGAGATACATATCACGTGCATTGAAAAAGAAAAGGATCATACAAAATACAAAAAAGGAAAGATGTGATATCCCCAAATCGAAACCTATGGGGTAGCTCTTACGTCATTTGTGTCGATGGCTCTCCGATAGACTGAGCAGCAAGTACACCAACTGGTTCTCCAGGTTGGGCAAGACTTGACAGATACTTGTTCTTCAACAGGTTGATAAAAGTCATCTTTTTGTCCCAGACCAGGAACCTTATCCTTCTAGAGTGAATTATATATGAACTCTGCTTTCTCCTGAAGAACTGGTGGCAGCTCATTGATGTATAGATTATACTTGCCAGCCTGATAATGATTTTTTTGGTAAATCATATCGCGGTTCTAAAAATATAGGTATGACATAATCATTAAGAAAACAGACAAAGAATGAATAAAGAATTCAATTAAGAATCCAGATTTATGAAAGTTACAAGTTCTTACAGCTGCGAGTGCTTCAAATTTTGTAATAAAGGTAGTTTTATGGACATCTACACCATCCTCACCATATTGAAATTGAATAATGGAGCCATCAGCATCACGAACGGTGTGATCATAACAAATTTTTATAGACTCCAGATTTTTAACCAGGCATCTTTGTAGATACCCACTCCGAGATGTCTTAATGGCTGTATCAACTAACCTATGAGAAAGAAAACTCATGGTTTGTATGTTAATACGATGTCTTTTATACTGAGAAACAATTTCATTAATAAATGAAAAGGAGTATACTCCGAGCACCTATATGTGATTACAAGAAACACTTCCATTGGAGACGAAAAACTAAAAAACTAAAAAGACCACCCAGGAAACTCCAAAGGGAGAACAAACAAACTAAAAATTAAAAAAAGATTCATTGTTTGTCCATGGTTTTCACCAGTAAGTCTTTTGTTGCATGCCCTAGTGAATATTAGAATGTAAGTGATATGATCCATGATCTAGATTATATAAAAAGGTAAAAGAATACAAGATAAACCAAGATTTGATAGGTCTTGGAACCTCCCCTCTGAAGAGAATACTTTCTATAAGCCCTACAAGATAATCACTCAATAATTGGATGCCTAAATCCTACCCTAATCCTCTCTATTTATAATAAAATACCCTAACTTACTCTCCAAGTAATTGCAACTTACTCCCCAAGTAATGGCTAACATACCCTTATATTATTCCTATTTCTATTAAGACCCAACCCTATCAGTAAGTTCTGCACTTCCCTCTTCAGCTCATTTCTCTTCAGAAAGTTGGGCAGCTTTTCTTTGATTTAGCAACTGGAGGTACTGATGGAATAGCAATGATGCAGAAGTCATTTTCATTCAGCAAGGATATTAGCAAGATCCTGAAAACTGATGGGCAATTTTTTTAGAAAACTTGATGATTGGAGGATGAAGGCATTTATAGATGAAGAGTTACGTTAGGAGAAAGCATGTGGGTAGATAATTGAGCTCCATTTTGTTGATTAAGGGGGCGTTTGGTGGAAGGGAAAGGGGAATGATTATGGGGGGAATGAGAATTAGGGGAAGAATAGGAAGGAGAATGATTATTTGTGTTTGGGGTGAAGGGAATGATCATGAAGATAATGATTATTTGTGTTTGGAGTAAAGGAAATGATTATGCGAAAAATAAAATAATGAATATGATGAGAGTGAAAAATAGGTATAGGGAGAATAAAAAGTTGTTTTGAGAAATAAAAAGTAACTAGGAGGAGAATAAAAAAAGGTGATTTTGGGAAAATTGTGATTATGGGGAGAATGATTCTTGGTGGCCCAGACATTGAGAATCATTCTCTTTCTCATTCTCCCCATTTCATCCTCTTGCCACAAACACCCCTAAGTGACTGCGAGGAGAGATCAACGAGTAAAGGTAGCAAAGTTTCAAGAGGGAGAACATGTTACCTAAATGGGTTATCTCCAAAAATGGTTAAATCGTAGGGTTGAGGTTTACGTAAATCCTGCAGATCCTGCCTTTCACGAAAAAGACAACCCTTCAGGGTAACGGTCAACCGCCATTTGAGCTCATATAGGGAGTGACGATGTAGTAAGATAAGCTACCGAAAATCTTCATGCTGATGATGAAGAAAGATAAGCCACCAAATCATTCCTAGTAAGAAGGGCCATAGATCGGAATACTGATTGTGGTGAAGACGTTGCTGAAAAATGCTAATGAAGATCTGTATTGCGTGTTGTTAATGAGGATAAACTCGTACACCTATTTTTATTCGGTGAACAACAAAGTTGTACCCTGTATTCTTGTGGTTGATGGAAGTCCATGTCCTCGTCCTCGTCCTCGTGCTCGACAATAAAAAATGAAGATCAGAGCCACCATTGCTTGAAGGAGACGAGACATGGCAGTAGGTGTCGACAGAGGTTGTAAATCATGTTGGTGAAGAGATGCACAGGGACAACTTCAAAGGAGACAAGAGTATTGGGTATATCGGTGATATAACACGCTAGCAATAGGAAGATGGACGACGATAAATCTCTCGAATGATGCTAGAAAGGAAACCAATGTACAACAGTGGAGAAAAATAATGGGAAGAGGCACAAACTTGAAAGTTTCAAGGACTAAACTTGTAATTTAACCTTCTTCCATCAACTCAAGAGATTTTTCATACCTACAAGGCAAAGGTTCCATCTGGCCTTTTAGGTGTTACCCCAATATTATAGTATACTTCTAGTTTCTTGTTAAGTAACAAAAATCAAATCTAGAACTGAAATGTTGATCTGGAATCCAAATTCAACTTTAATTTTCAAATACATAGGGCGGGGTCCAACCGTCCAATGCAGATTTGAGATACATGATGCAAAAGCCATTCTACTTCTGGGAAGAAGAAACAAAAATAGCTACGTCCTATTTATACCAAATCACACATAAAGAAACGGCAGGATCAACATAAGTCTAGAAGAAGTTCCATTTACCCTTCACGGCCAGCCATGCAATGGAAGTAATATTCTTGAGGTCGAAGGCCAGTAAGAAAACGATCAACAATCTCCAGCAGGGTAATGTCTTTCCTGACACCATTCGGGGAACACGTTTGCCTTCTAACTGTTGCTTAGGGGTGAACATGGGTTGGTTAGGTTAACCCTTGACCCAACCCAACCCATGAAAATTTCATGATTTTGAACCCAATCGAATCCATTTATGTATTTAACCCAACCCAACCTGTCAAATTGGGTTGGGTTGGTTCGAGTTTCTCGGGTTGTTGGGTTATTTGTGCCCCCTACTGTTGCTGGCCTAAATGTGAAGATATTTGTTGAAAATTAGCCAGTTCAAAGCAACACAATTTAGAAAAAATGGAAGAATCGCAAAACAGAATACTTCAGATACAATTCAAGAGGGAAGATGAACAGGACAAACCTCTAAATAGGAGACAATCAAAATACCTTGAAACATTTCTGAAAAATCTGACTATGCCTTTAGGAGCTTTTCATTTCTAAGTGCTCTATATTTGGTATATTTTTCAATCCTTTTAGAACTTTGTATCCCTTCACCACTTATTTTCTTTTCATTATTTCAATTTGAAGTTGTTTCTTGTTTAAAAAACCAGCTAACTTCTATACCAACTCTTGTCTTAAAAAAAAAGAGCCCACTAATAGCAACCATACCAACGATCTACTACTCAAACTACTTTCACGAATACAGAGCTGTTAAAATCAATTAAAGGTAACATTGTATTGGTTTCAGTCAGTTTAAGCAGTTTTTCCTAACACCCCTAGTCCAAACAATGAAAAACCCTACTTCACCTAAAGCAAAAAAAAGAAGTTTTAAAGGTAAAACAAGTTAAGAAGATGAAGAAGAAGATAGAAAAATAACACCACTGTGGGAGAAGCATATTAGTGACAAATACTAGAATACCAACCTACCATACCACCTTTAGCTCCAGAAGTCGTTGTTAGTTGATATAATTAAATTTACCCCAATTCATCAGCTTAAGTTTTTGGATTGATCGGTGGTTTAACATAATTCAACATGGTATCAGAGCAGGAGGTCATGAGTTCGAATCCTTGCCAAGTCGTTTCCTCCCC